>PPKO02000037.1:0-125060 GCA_003706155.2 Ogataea glucozyma
ATAGAAACCTTGTTGGATACCAAAAAGACTTTCCAAACTGGAGCCAAACCGCGGGATTTCGTCTTTGAGTTGAAGTATGGCCCCGATGAGAGTGAATTCAAAGACAGAGCAACCCTGGACAACGTTTTATCTACTGGCGGTCTCCAAACAATGGGGTTTGAGAAGTTCAACACGGCAGAAGAAGGTTTAACCCCGGGGCAGATGAAGATTAGGAAGCTCGCAAATCTTGCTGTATTTGGCGAGGAGTGAGTGTAAGCAAAGTTTTAAGCATTTGAGAAAAGAGTTCAGAATCGTGGTTTCAAGATCAACCATGTTGTGTTTTTGGGATTGTACTTTGAATGAAAGCACACCTCAAGGATGAATGTAAATTTTCCCTGAAGCGAAATATAACTCGAGCAGCTATTTTTGGTACCTGAAGTTTATAAAAGTTCTGTACAATGTTTAAATTCAGTTGGCAGTGACTGGTTCATATGTTGCATTCATTCCAGTGTTGTCTCTTCTAACTTTCTTTTGCAACTGAAGGATTGCTTCAAAAACAATTTTTGAAAGAGAACTTCGTCATATTTTGATCGAGCTTGTTGAGAACTTGTGGTTCATAAATCGCCGATCTGAAATCGTCGAGAAGTGGTAATATTTGTTAACTCAGATTTGCCTTGTATAGTTTGGGTGATTGATGGATCATAACGGTCCGAACTTTTGGTGAACTTTTTGATGTCGATGTCCAACAAGACATTAGCTTAAGCCAAAGATTCCTGATACAGCATTAAAAGTTTGATTAATTGTAAGATTCGTTGCGTCTTTTTGAGATCTTGGTGATGTGTCTCACTTCATCAGTGGAAATACTTTCCCGATTGAAGGTAGAAGAATAATTGGAAGTACTTGATGGAGTACAACTGGTAAAATTACGGGAGTTTTGCAATCGATTTTGAGACAAGTACCTTCTTTTTGCCGGCGTAGCTCAAAAAACATCAATTGTCATGATCCTTTCGATATGTCGTTTGAATATATAAGCTTGATTTGTTTTCGAACAAGCCAGACATATCAAATTTAAAAATGGAGTTGCTGAGGAGATTCATGGTAAAAACAAATGAGCACACTGATTAAGTGAACAAGTTTGTCCCTCCCAGCATGGGTGCCAATCCAGATTAGATGTTTGTTATACAAGTGAGAGCCCAAGGTCAAGGTGATCGGATCAAGTACAGCAAACTGGATATTGGGGCTCTGTGATGGCAGCTCAGCGGCAGCTCAAAATACGCCCGAAACTCAATTGTTCATATGCCTCTGCTGAAAGTCATAGTCAATGTCTCCTCAGTTTTGTGGATGGTTTTTTTTTGGTTTTATATTCATTCTGTAATATTGACTTCCTTACCGATCAGGTCGAACTGAGCACGGTGGGACCGACTGAAATGCTCAGCGAGAAATACATTCAGGATTTCATCATTCAAAGCATCTATATTGTTAACTTCCACAAAGTTTTCCAAATCTATAAAGTTTCTGAGACTTTGCAAAAAAGAGAATGGGGTTTCGTACGTCTAACGGGATGTTGTTGAACGGTAGGTCAAGACCAAAGATTACAACCATAATCGTATCCTGTCAATTTAAAAATGGGTTTTTAGCTCAATAATATTTTCCGCCCCAAGAGCAGGAACCAAGACGGAGAATACTTTGTTCGAGACAGTTCGCATCGCTATTCAAATAATTGCGTCAGCCACGACTAAAACTGTTTTCAATCTCGGCAAAAATTCTTATCTGGCTCGGGTTACTTATCGCGCATGAAATCAGACGTTGGAGTACTATAACGTACCTTGGTGATTCATTGATAACGCTGCCATTGAAAGGAGCTTTTGCGGTCGGCGCTTGAACAAAGTGCCCGCCCAAAAACAATTCGTACCAGTCGACCTCACCAAACTATATATACTAGCAATCGGACTGTTTTTGTGTCGTCTTGATCACCCGAGTATTTTAGAGTAAGGAGAAAAAAGTTGAATCACAAGCAAGGATCATGACGTTTTCAGTTTTATGGAGGGCTCCTGTGGTCAATCCAAAGAATTTGAAGGCTACTTCGATTCCAATTTTAAACCCGTTGAACATTTACGGTAGAAACTTTCACTTTGCCTGGTTAGGCTTCTTTGTCTGCTTTCTTTCATGGTTTGCTTTTCCACCGTTATTACACGGTAAAATAAAAAAAGATCTGAAGCTGACTGCGATCGATATTTCCAACAACAACATTTGTGGACTGGCAGCAACTTTGATTGGGAGATTCATACTTGGTCCATTGAATGATAAGTTTGGACCACGTCTTACGATGGTGTTGGTGCTCATAATCGGTGCTGTTCCAACTGCGATGGTTCCGTTAGTGAACAATGTTAGTGGCTTGCATGCGATTAGATTTTTCATAAGTATACTGGGCTCCTCATTCATCTGCTGCTCTCAATTTTGTTCCGTGTTTTTTGACAGCAATATCATCGGCACAGCGAACGCTATAACAGCAGGATGGGGTAACGCCGGAGGAGGAGTGGCATTCTTTGTTATGCCCAGCATCTCAGAAAGATTATCAAGAGATGGATACTCTTTGCACAAATCTTGGTCTCTCGCTTTTACAGTTGGTCCTTTTGTCATCTTGGTATTCGTTGCTGCGCTGATTTTCTTTCTTGCACAAGACTGTCCAAAAGGTCGTTGGTCGGAAAGAAGAGATATCTTGGGCATCCACATGGATAATTCTTTGGTCCAGACGGTCTCTGTGACTAGACAATTATCAAAGGAAGGTATTGTCACTTCGATTCAAATTGATGCCGTGCTCGGGGACACTCCTCTCGAAAAGCAAGCTTCAGATGAGCAGACTGATATGGTCAACGTTGCAGATTTGGTCAATGAAGAGGAACTTATCAAAGATCCATCGTTTCTCGATGTTATCAAAATAAGTGTAAGTCCTAGAACGATGCTTTGTGGGCTCTGTTATTTTGCATCATTCGGCACGGAGCTGGCAGTGGAGTCAGTCATATCCTCGATTTATTCACAAGTAAATCCAGCCTGGTCTACTTCCAAAGCAGGTGCTTGGGGATCCATGCTGGGATTGCTCAACGTCGTTACGAGACCAATGGGGGGGATAGTCTCTGACTATCTTTACAAATACTTCAAGACAACGAAAGCTAAAAAGTTCTGGATGATTTTTTGTGGTCTGATGCAAGGAATATTTTTGATCTGGATTGGTTTTGTGCCAACCATGAGCATAGCGGGTTTGATTGTTGCAGTTTGTTTCTTATCTCTTTTTATCGAAATGGGAAACGGAGCAAACTACGCGTGTGTTCCTATCATCAACAAAGAGCATCCAGGGATTGTGAGTGGTGTCACAGGAGCCATGGGGAATCTTGGTGGCATTATGTTTGCTTTGGTTTTCCGATTCACAATTGTACATGGAGAAAATGATTACTTCAAAGCTCTCTGGATCATTGGCATTTGCTGCACTGCTATCAATATTCTATGCCTTATTATACCAATCAGAGAGGAGAGACCTCAAAAGGTGCACTCTGAACAAATTACCTCGATGGGATACACATCGGCTACTGCTTGATCTGGTTAGAACAAAATATCCATATAAGAATTTTGCTGTATTTTGTTTTGTTTTGGGAGGTGAATACAATGTTATGTTTGGCTCTTAGTGACTTGTAATTCTGGAACAAAATTAATCGGATTGTGAAGAAATTGACAAACCAAGTGTGAGGTTATTGTGCCGCCACATCTCGGAATAATCTGCCGACTTTGAGAGTCTCACAAATTCATTGCATGTCTATCAGAAGTACGTTCATATTTTCCATTTCTCCTAATGAGCCCGACAATAAACATCACTGCAGCTCTTCAGATGTTCGAGCGTCGTAACTTTTTTTTTGTAGATAAGCCTCTAACTGCATTTGGCAGATTAATCTCCGCTTGATAGGGCGAGAAAACTCGAAGGGCCAATCGCTGAACCTCCTTATGTAAAAAAATCTCCTTATTGTTTTGTAGATAAGTTTTTTGATATCTATGATTCTGAAAACTTTGTGAGCGGAGAATATTTTCAGCATGATTTCCAAGACGCCTGTGTTTTTTCTTCATCGTTGAGATTTTCTTTATTGTCCACCATTTCCGAGCAGGTAGCTTAGCTTAATAGCATCGTAAATGTACTTGCCGCTCCTATTTAATCCGACTTGAATGTCAATAACTTTTTTCCATGTAATGTTCCTGAATGCCTTTTCTGTTTCACAATCAAATCACTGAGTACTATATTGAAATTCATGGGTGGTATGAACTTGATGAATTCAGTTCCGCCACTGCCAGAAGATGTGGTCCCAGCACTCGACAAAAAGGTGCTGGTTGTCGTCGGTTTGGGAATGGTTGGCTTTTCCTTTCTGGAGAAACTACTAGATAGGGATTCAAAAGCAAACAAATACATTATCCAAATATTTGGTGAGGAGCCATACCTTGCCTACAATAGGGTTGGACTTACAGAGTTCTTTCAGCATCGAGACCTGAACCACTTACTCCTAGCACCCGAAGAATTCTACTCCAAAGATGTTGAATCGAAATGGTCACACCGCATTGATCAGAAGGTCATCAACATCGATAGAGAAAACAAAGTTGTCATTACTACGAGTGGCAGTAAGATCAGGTATGACACATTAGTCTTATCGACTGGTTCTTCTGCTATCCTTCCTGTTGAAATGTTGCCCAACCCATCAGGTTCAAAAACTTATATGGATATGGGTTGTTTTGTGTACCGCACAATTGATGACTTAAACTCAATGATACAATATTGTGAGAAACGAGAGAAAAAGGAGCGAGCAGTTGTTGTTGGAGGAGGTTTGTTGGGCTTGGAAGCAGCCAAAGCTCTGTATGATATGGGCACTTTCAAAGACATCACCATTGTTCACAGGTCCAAATGGCTGCTTTCTCAGCAAATGGATCGGGTGGGCGGTGAGCTCTTGACAGAAAAGGTCAGGAGCCTGGGTATTACTTGCAGAACAGGCACCACTGTAAGTAATCTTGAATTCGATGAAAACAACAACTTGGTAGGTATTGAATATAGTAATGGGGAAAAAGAAGGATGCTCCCTGTTATGCTATACAATCGGAATAAAGCCAAAAGATGAGCTTGCAATCACCAGTGGTTTGGAAACAGGAGAAAGGGGAGGGTTCAAAGTTGATGACTTTCTACAAACTTCAGATCCGTCAATCTTTGCAATTGGTGAGTGTGCTTCGTGGAACAACAAAACTTTTGGACTGATTGCTCCAGGATATGAAATGGCAGATGTGCTTTCCTTCAATCTGACACAAGGCGAAATGCACCAATTCAAAAAGTTTTCAGAACCCAATTTAGGGACGAGATTGAAGCTGATGGGAGTTGATGTTGCGTCATTTGGGGATTATTTTGCAGATATACATGGCGCAAAATGGTTACCAAAATCATATGACGTGGGTACAGATTTGAGAGCCATTGTTCTACAAAATCCCATAGAAGGGACATACACTAAGCTGATTCTGACAAAAGATGGTAAATACCTACTCGGTGGCATACTTGTTGGCGACACCCAAAATTACCCTATGTTCTCATCTCTTGCATCTAAGAAGAAACCACTCACCAGTTCCCCTTCAGAACTGATTCTTGGTCCTTCCGGGAGCAGCCAAGACAACTCCGAATTGCTTTCGGATGACACGCAGGTTTGCTCGTGTCACAACATCTCGAAAGGTAAACTTGTCGATGCTGTCAGAAAAGGTTGTTCTTCCCTCCAGGAACTTAAGAAATGCACAAAGGCTGGAACTGCTTGCGGGGGTTGTGAACCCACTGTGAAAATGATCTTCGTTAATGAAATGAAGAAAATGGGTAACAAAGTTTCAAACAATCTGTGTACCCATTTCGCATACTCACGAGCAGACATCTTTTCTCTTGTTATGGTGAGACAGTTCAAGTCTTTCAAAGAAGTCATGGAACAATTGGGGGTTGACGGCTCTAGTTTGGGTTGTGAGATATGCAAGCCAACCATTGGTTCCATTCTTTCAACCTTATACAATAGACATCTTCTCAGCACAGATGTCCATGGGTTACAAGAGACCAATGACAAGTATTTAGGTAACATTCAAAGAAACGGGACATTTTCTGTTGTCCCTAGAATGTCTGCTGGTGAGGTCACTCCTGAGAAGCTGGTTTCCATTGGTGAAGTCGCAAAGAAATACAATCTTTACACAAAGATCACGGGTGCACAAAGAGTTGATTTATTTGGTGTCAAGAAACCTGATTTACCAAAGGTTTGGGAAGATCTAAAAGAAGCTGGTTTCGAAAGCGGTCAAGCGTACGGCAAGACATTGCGTAACGTCAAATCATGTGTTGGTTCTACTTGGTGTCGATACGGTATCGGTGATTCCGTTGGTCTTGCAATCAGATTAGAGGAAAGATACAAAGGTATTCGATCTCCCCACAAGCTCAAAGGTGGAGTCTCAGGTTGTGTCAGAGATTGTGCCGAGTTTCATTCGAAAGATTTCGGTTTATGTGCTGTACAAGATGGTTACAATATATACGTGGGAGGAAATGGTGGCATGAAACCTGCACATGCTCAATTACTCGCCGCCAGTGTTCGGCCAGATGAGGTGATTCCAATTCTAGATCGTTATTTGATGTTTTACATCACTACAGCTGACAGATTACAACGAACAGCTAGATGGTTGGAAGGGTTAGATGGTGGTATCGATTATTTGAAGAGTGTGATCATTGATGATAAGCTTGGAATAGCAAAGACTCTAGAGGAACAAATGATGATCTTGGTTTCTGGCTACTACGATGAGTGGGCCAAAGCAATTGAAGATGACAAAAATAACCCAATTTTCAAACAGTTCGTGAACACTTCTGAGGTCCAGGAAACCGTCGAGTTGGTGAATGAAAGGGGGCAAGATAGGCCTGCACACTGGCCAAGCTCGCCGGCAAGCACAAAGTTCAGCGAAATCAAATGGTCCTCTACATGTTGGACAAAAACTTGTTTGTCTACTGATCTGCCTTACTCTGAATCTGGCACATCAACTACAGTGCTGATGGGTGACACTCAATTGGCATTGTTCAGAAATGGGAAAGGGGAGTTATTCTGCTCCCAGAACATGTGTGCTCACAAGCGGGCTTTTGTGCTCAACCAAGGAATCATATCTCAAGATGAAACACAAGAAAGTTACATCTCCTGTCCAATGCATAAGAACAACTATTATTTGAAGTCTGGTGTCTGCAAAACCGACTCAAAATTGTCCATTGCTACGTTTGAAGTGAAGGAAGATCGAGAAGAGAACACCATATACGTGAAGTTACCGCCAGTTGGTGAATTGGATGATGTTCTCGGAACTACCAAATGGAAGGTCAGAAAGGACGAGACCGAGAAAGAAAATGACTTCTTTGGAAAGGTAGACAAGAAGTACAAGTTCAAGCTTCCACAGAGAATCCCACTGGGTTGTAGCTTGCCGCCGTCTCTCGAGTGGTAACAGCAGAAACCCAGGTTTTGTAGTTTTTATCTGTTAAGTTTATCCAAATTTCATTTATTCTTCAAATGGAGTCTCTTTTGTATATTCGAAACAGCAGTGTCGTCAGTGTTCCTGAGATCGTCAATATGTGGCTTCATGATTACGTCAAATGATCAAGTGTATCAGACGTGTTCAAGCAGAGTAGACAATCGCATTGTCGGGTTTTCAATCTGAGAGCATGGTTTATACATTCCAAACAGTCTTGGTTGGTGACTGGGTTTGTCACATATATGTTGACAAAGTATTACACGTCGTCTTGAATGGAACGACTCCAAAAGTGGTAAGGAGAGGGAGCTCAAGCCTTAGCCTTGTCTTCTTAAATATATCATCGAGAGATAATCATATTCAGGAGAATTGAACCGAGATGATACACAAAAACATATAGCCCAGTTGAATGTACCAAAACAAAACAATACCTGCCAATATAGGGTTTTCCAACGGAGTTCATCTGTTGGCAGCGGGCAATCACTGAACCCGCTTCGATTTTAGTGTCTCAATATTTGAGGCCCGCAACCAGATTGAGGAAAACACGCAAACCTCGTGTCGCGCACAAATTTAGCGATAACAAGTTAAAGCTTTGCTCAAACTAAATAAGCCATGTGGTACCATTACCATCTCGTTTCTTGACACAAGCGTGTTGCTACTACAAAATGAGCTCATACGTATCGAGGGTTTGTTCATCTTGCAAGTCTTTGCGTAAAAAGAATTGTGATGGAAAGGTTCCCTCCTGTTCCAACTGTTCGAAACAAAGGCGAACATGCATTTATCAACTTGATAGCGACCGACGACGGAGAAAGTACCATGCGGACTACATCTTTTATTTGCAAAATAAGGTTGACAAGTTGGAGGAGTTTATTAGCAGGCATGACCCTGAATTGATGGCTGTAATCAGTCGGGACTTGAACTCATTGCTGAGTGATGACGATCCGCCGAAAGCCGAAGCTAAGATAGAAGAATTACAGAGTGATCCCATTCATGAAGACATGAAAGAGGTCGGACAAGAGGCCATCATTGCGTCGTTGCTGGCTGCATTGAACAATCTTCATACCCATGACGATCAGGCAGCACCTGAGGTTTGCGAAACACCCAACGAAACGGGCTACGAGTCTCTTGTAGGCGTCGTTGGATCACATATCTACTACATCGAATCATCTTTCAAGGAGCACTTGATGGACTTATATCGGCAAAACTGTTTTGATTTTCCTTATATTCTCAATCTCTCTTTACCAGAGATAGATACTTGGGACTTTGCCAGTGACGTTATCCCGTCTCACCAATTGCTCATGTGCGCGATGTATGGGGTCGCGTGCATTTATTCGCAAAACCCAAATGCCAACAAACTCAGTTCTCTATTTATTGATCAAGCCGCCCGAATAGCCCTCGAAGCTTGCAAGAACAGCTTAGACGAATACCTAGTACAAGGCCTGCTTCTTTTATCCTGTTACGAAATGGGGATGGGGCTTGACTCAATGTCATACTTGTACATTTCTATTGCATGCTCTTTGACTCAGCACATGGGCTATCACATATCATACGACGAAAATTCCTCTGCTGCTGGATTTGCTCCTAAAACAACACCGTATCGATCAGCATTGTTGTGGTCAATTTGCATGCAGGATAGAGTGATCACAACTAAAACAGGTGTCCCCGCGTGTATCCATTTCAAGAGGATTCTATCTCCGTTTTATGAGGTTCAAAGCTCTCCCGTTCTAGAGGAGTTCACTTTGAAAGAGCTTTCGTTTGCTTATACGAGTCGTTTGTGGTACATCTTGGACAGGTTCATGGATCAAATTTATTCTGTTCAAGGCGATCTGGGCGATACTCAGGAGAGATCCAAACTCTTGAAAACTGCCGAGCTTTTGCTGAGTGACTTGAAGTGCTCATTACCACCCCCTTACAAGGAAGACCGCTTTGAGGAAAACTTCCATCTTATCAACTTCAAGTTGAATTACGAGGCCTGTGTTATACTCCTCGAGAGACTTTTTGTCCGAGAAGTCCCTATCCTAGCTTCAAACAGATGCGTCGCATCTGCTATCGAGATTAGTAGGCTTATTGACATTTTGCTTGAGACTGGCGAGATTCAAAAAACCTCATATCAGTTTGGGTTCATCTCTTATCTCGCTGGGGTGATTCACTTGGTGCTTTACATTGAGAATACCAAAGGGAAGGAGAAAAACCTAAAGCGTTTCAGGACGTGTGTCACTGCGTTGAACACAAATTGCAAAAATTGGAAGAGCTCTTCTCGGCATCTCAAGCTTCTCGAGGAATTTGCGGGATTGAACGGAGTTTCCGTTAGCCGATTACAAGAAGAAATGAGTCAATTCGATCCTTATGAAGCAGAGCCGTTGCATTTCTTCTCAAATTCTGACGAGGTTGAGGAACAGTGGTGCAAAAGTTCGAGGTCCCGCTAGGTTACGCTTCGATGGAGTTTTTGGAAAGTTTCTATCTTTGACCTGCCCGCGAAGTAAATGGCAGCGTCTAATTTATGCACTTCAAATTTTTGTGCCGAATGCCCAAAATATTCTCCGTCTTATCATTTTTTTGCTTTTTTATTGTTTTAGCTACCTAATCATTTGGTATCGTAAGCCTTTTGATGCTCAAAAATCACTGAAGAAGCAGAGCACTATACATGTACTATGAAAAATATTCCAGCTTCGGTTCGGAGCAGCGATATATTTAGTAAATCAGTTCTTGGTTGTTGTCTTTGTATATTATCCTGTAGTTCCCGGCTTTCAACACCTTTATTGTATCCAATATCCTTCCAAATCGTTATCAAAGTTGAACCACTTTGAAGATGAGTGAAGTTTCAACAATTGAGTACGATGTGATTCCTACTTTGGAATTTGAAGGACTCAAGGATGTGATGCAACTGCCCTTCCCGTACAGACATGATGACAGTCCGCTGACTCAGGTTTTGGAGTTGGATAGAAAAACAAAGGACAGTCATGTGGCCAGAGATCCTGAGTTGTTGCGTCTTACCGGATCTCACCCTTTCAACTGCGAGCCGCCTCTCACGAAACTATATGACTCTGGTTTCTTGACACCAGTCAGTCTACATTTCGTCAGAAACCACGGCTCTGTTCCTCAAGTGCCACCAAATCAAGATATACTAGATTGGGATATCTCTGTCGAGGGAATGGTGGAAAATCCTTATATGCTGAAACTTTCGGAGATCATCGAGGGGTTTGATATCTACACGGTCCCAGTAACATTGGTTTGTGCCGGAAATAGAAGAAAAGAGCAAAACATGGTGAAAAAAGGCACAGGTTTCAACTGGGGTGCTGCAGGTACTTCCACATCATTATGGACTGGCTGTATGTTATGGGATGTCATCTCAAAAGCCAAGCCTTCAAAACGAGCAAAATACATTTGGATGGAAGGAGGCGATAATCCGGCGAATGGTCCTTACGGAACGTGTATCAGGTTAAGCTGGGCAATGGATCCAGAAAGATCAATCATGTTATCCTACAAGCAGAACGGTGAGTGGTTGACTCCCGATCATGGAAAGCCTTTGAGAGTCATCATACCGGGAGTAATCGGAGGGAGGTCTGTCAAATGGCTCAAGCGACTGGTTGTAAGTGATAGGCCATCTGAAAATTGGTATCATTATTTCGACAATAGAGTTCTGCCAACCATGGTCTCTCCGGAAATGGCAAAAAGTAATAAGGACTGGTGGAAGGATGAAAGATATGCTATCATGGATCTCAACGTTCAAAGCGTCACTTGCAAGCCGCACAACAATGAACTGATTAGCTTGGATCAGACTGGCGATTATGAAATTGGTGGCTTTGCCTACAACGGTGGCGGCGTCCGTGTCGGCAGAATTGAAGTCAGTTTGGATAAAGGTCTGACCTGGAGACTCGCAACAATAGACTATCCTGAGGACAGGTATCGTGATGTTGGTTATATCAGATTATTTGGAGGACTGGTCAATGTCTGCGACCGCGTGAGCTGCTTGTGCTGGTGTTTTTGGAAACTCAAAGTACCTCTCGCTGATCTTTCAGTCGCTAAAGATATCGTGGTTAGAGCCATGGATGAGAGGATGTGCATCCAACCTAGAAACATGTATTGGAATGTGACTTCAATGCTCAACAACTGGTGGTATAGAGTTGCCATCATACGAGAAGATGAACGAACCCTGAGATGTGAGCATCCCGTGCTGGCCAACAGAGCAGGCGGGTGGATGGACAGAGTCAAAGCCGAGGGTGGGGACATGTTGGACAACAATTGGGGAGAGGCTTACGATGAAGAAATCACCCTCAAGCAAAAACTCAGAAAGCCACAAATAGACGAAGATATTGAGCTCATGTGTGATAAGTCCAAACTGGACATTCTCATATCAAGAGAAGAGTTCGTAAAACACAGAGACGATCATGAGCATCCCTGGTTTGCGGTCAAAGGACAGGTTTTCGATGGGGCATCATATCTCGACGAACATCCCGGCGGAATTCAATCGATCACCATGGTCAGTGGTGACGACGCTACCGACGACTTTTTGGCCATCCATTCATCATTTGCTAAGCGGCTACTTCCATCGATGCATATCGGCCGGTTGGAAGAAAAAAACGAAAAGTCTTCTATACCAAGGCATTCGCCATCTGAGGTTAGGCCGACACTCCTTGATCCTAGAATATGGCACAAGATAACGTTGATAGCAAAAGAGGAGATTTCTGGAGATTCGAGAGTTTTCAGTTTTGCTTTGGAACATGCAGATCAGCTGATTGGGTTGCCAACAGGAAAGCATCTGTTTTTGAGATTGAAAGACTCTTCTGATAAGTATGTTATGAGAGCATACACTCCGAAATCCAGCAATGACCTGAGAGGAAAGTTGGACATACTCATCAAGGTTTACTTTCCTACACAAGAGTATCCCACGGGGGGAGTTATGACGAATTTGATGGAAAACATGAAAATTGGTGAAACGATTGAGGCCAAAGGTCCAGTGGGTGAGTTTGAATATCTTTCGAATGGCCACTGTAAGTTTAATGATCAAGCGCATAACGTGAGGCACTTCTTCATGATTTCTGGAGGATCTGGAATCACTCCAACCTACCAAGTTTTGAATGCAGTTCTCAAAGGAACGCCAGAAGACAAGACCACAATGGATTTGGTCTTTGCCAATAAAACTGAAGATGACATTTTGCTCAAAGAAGAGTTGGACACTCTCAGCAGGAAACATCCCAAACAATTCAAGGTTGATTACATACTCTCTGACTTGAAAAAACTGCCGAAGGGATGGACAGGCCTTCAAGGAAGAATAACCCCTAGTATGTTGGATGGCTACATCGAGGGCAGAAACCCAGGAGATTACATGATTTTGATCTGTGGCCCTCCTGGAATGAATAACACCGTGAAGTCGTGGTGTGATGATAGGGGGATAGAAAAAAAGTATGTGGTTTATTTTTGAAATCATTCAAATTCTCTTGAAATGATCTAAATTGCATGAAAAAGATATCTCGGCAGTAAGGCGGCATCGAGGGCACTAATTTCATCTAAATGAACTCAAAGTCGAAGGCATCCGGAATCGCCGACAAATCGAACGCGGCCAAATCAAATTCAGAACAACCTTTTGTATGATCGCTACCCGATTCGAAGAACTGTTGATAAGACAATTCAGGGGTATCCGCGTAACATTCCTGCTGAGGCATTGTTTGGTCTGTCTTTGTTGCAAGATCATTGACACCTGCTTCTTTATAATTCTCTGAATCCACGTACTTTTGATAAGTCATTTCCAAAGCAGAGAACTCCACCCTGTTCATGTTCTCGAAGAGCGTAGTCTGCTGCTCAACGCGGTCATGTTTTCTCCGAACTTGCTCGAGAATACCAACAGAGATACCCCATTTTTTGGCTAAGCAGTCCAACGCCTTAATGTCCTTTAATCCCCTTGTCCAAACATCGGCATACTCGCTGAGAGCAGTTATAGACTTGACGAAGCGATCATTTGCACCCGCATGTAGACTTACGTCCCTGTTGGCAAGTATGAATAAGTCGAACATCGCGCATTGAAACAAGAGATAGCCCACAAAATACGGAGCCGAGTTGAATCCGTGCAAGTCCATAAAGCGGACGGTAATTTTGGATGCCAAATTGCAGGATCTAATCATCAACTCTATTATCTTCTTGGGGTTTTGAATCAAGTAGGAACGGTGTAGAAGAGTCAAAATGACATAGTAGGATAGATGTAGCAATAGAATGCGCTTGTCGGAAGTATCATGCTTGAGCATGACTTCATCGGGGAAAGACTCATAGAGAGTGCGCAAGGTAGAGAAGCTCTGCTCCAGAAGCATTCTGCGATGGGAATTGTGTAGGTAGTCGGCTCTGAATGAGTAAATCTGCTGTGTTGATCTGTCATGAACATACCACATTCTTGAATGCAAAGAAAATGTGATCTCGCTGATGTACTGGTCATAGAGTGCTGAACTATTGCCTTTCAGAGCTTGAAGGCGAGGTGAATAAAATGGGGTGGTAATTCGAAAATACTGTATGCGACAGCCCCTTCCTAGAACTGTTGTTATGAACCTATCTTGCATGATGATGGACCAAAATAATGCACCTTTCACAGGACGTTGACTGGTCATCGCTTTCGTAGTGCTATTGTTCTCAAAAACTGGGATGTTTCCCCGTTTGAAATCATCTCTAAGATGCAGCCCCGAAAATTGTGCCTGTGAGGCGCACATGGCATTAAATAGCCAAGAGTATGAGTCATTTGCCATTCCCAGTTCGAAACAGGATAGTATAAGCAGGCCCTGTAATACGTTTTCATTCAGCTTCTCTCGGCAAGCTGTCAATGCAACATCTTCTGCTCCTTCCATGAATGCTCGTGCCAGATGTTTTTTGCCTTCAGAATATGCGCATGCGTAAGTAAATATTGCACAGAGCAGAAGCTGTCTATCGGGTTCCTTTGATGGAAAACTCCACGTCTTGACTTGTGGCAGCGTCAACAAAGAAATGTAGAAATAGTTGGCAAAGTTTCTTTCAAAAATGTCAAAGAGCTCACTCTTACATTCTGCGCTGGTGAGACTGATATCCAGATTGCGTGATCGGCGCTCAGAAGTCTGCACATCTAACGTGACATCATCTTCGATGACATCCTGTCTACCTGATAAGGGGCCATAAAACTCTGTTTTTTCACCGTGTTGTCTGACTTTCCACGCAGTGGAGATGATTTCCTCCAACGCACCGGTGTCTGCGTAGTCTTCTTTGAAGTCTTCCAATTGAGAAGAGTCGTTATTTTGAGTCAAGCGAGGAGGTTTTGGCAAAATGGATCGTAAGTCCATGCCCTCCAAACTTTGTGTTCTTTTGATCAGATCTTGAGCGTACCTCTCCAACAAGTCTGATCTGAGCTCCAGGTAGTCCACCTGAGAGGAGTCGTATTTTCTCTTTCTTCTGTCATTCTCAATTTGGTATACACAGTTATCAGAATTGTGGTACTTGATGCAAGTGGCACAAGGCTTTGCACCGTCACATTTCCTCTTTCTTTTCTTGCAGAATAGGCACGAGCTTGAGGCCAACTTATGAGGCTTCACGTCTTTCAATGAAAAATGCGGGGCATCACGTATTGTATCAGACTTTGACATTTGACATGCTCGATTATCTGACAGCAGCTGCAATGGGTCAGTGGTTTGGAAGAAGGTTTCAACGCAATTGTCTCAAGAGCTTGCTGAGAGTGGTGGGTGCTAGTGAATTCAAGCACCAAAATACCAAATTTTTCGCAGGATCAGATACAGATGCTATTGTCATTTTGCAACAGGCCCCTCGCAAAACCAGTTGAAAATTTGTTGGTGAACGACCTTCTTATCTCCATTTGCAAATAAGCCTCTATCTGTAAAGAGGTTAACAAATGCGTTGAAGACGGTCATGACATATAGACCGTAAGCACTGACAGTCATAGAAACTTTTGTCACCCAAGACAGTACCCGCTAAGTTTCAAACGAGTCTGTTTGGCGTTGAGCAATAGCAAAAGCTACTATAAAGTAGACATGTCGTGCTAGTCACTGCACTACTACCGTGTACTGCGCTTGCTTTACTCATCCATTAAACCGGATATTGATGTTTTGTTATAGTGTCGCCACTGGCTGTAGTATCGGACTAGCAGCGACTCATAAAAGGGGTTTTTCAGGCCTCCAACAAACACTAGCTGGCTTACCACAGAGACCCCTACTTGGTTATCATGTAGCGAGCGTAAGTCGGCATTGGGGTAGCTTTCATGGGTTCAGATGCTCGTAGCTCTGCTCATGTGCAAAAAAGGTATTGAACTCTGTGGGGAGATTATCAAGAAATGTGGTTTTTGCATTTTGCTGGAACTAGTCGAGAACTCTGCTTTTGGAGCAAGATCAACGTTTGAGAGACAGAAAAGTGACACAGTTCACTTTTGAGTGAGAATATGAGCACCGAATTCTGGTGTACAAGAAGAGTAGGTGAGCCAGCGGACTTTTTGAGTCGTCTAGTAGATTACATTCGAACCTCATCGTGAAGCAAGCAACTCTGAGTTCTTGGACTCGACCAGATCGCGGTGAGAAAGTACTGCTAAAAGTGCCTCAAGGCTGTTACTGGAGTCTTAGAGGTAAGACATGAGGTGCGCTCATCAATAAAACCTGACTCTGTTTTGATACCAGAGAGTAGGGGGTTACAAGGTTGTTCGCTCTCACTAAGATTATAATCAAAAAACAGAATTTTTAAATTATTACTATTTACAAAAAGTTCTTTCCACGATAGCCAAGGACCAAATAGCTTGGGAAATGAAGAGTACCGAGATAACTTTGCAAGAAACTCAGCTTCTCTGATTTTCTCAAGAACGAATTGGAGGGGGCAAACAGCTCTTGGGTAGCCAAACATGGCCCAGCGAAAAGTTTGGAGCTTTTCAAAGTACGTGCTACTTGTAGGTGTTTGAGCTCCGAGATATTACGCAATATTCGTGACTGTGGCAGGCGCAACCTCCTAATTGAGCACTAATGCAATTTTTGCGGTGCACACCTAACTTTATGGTTTGCCACTTTGCGGTCTAAGCGGAAGCTTTCACCATCAGCCGAAGAGTTGATGGCACAATGAAACTGAGTACCTGCTTCTTGCTTACTTGTCCAGACGTCCATCTTGTGGGGATAAATATGAATATTGACGTTAACGTAGTCTCAATTTTGAGGAAAAAAACCTAGCATGAGAGAGAGTATTCAATTTGGGATTGTACTGACATATGCAACTTTGAATTCACCGAACTCCGTATCCCGCAAACTTAAAAAACAATGTCCGAGCCGTCATCACAATTGATGAACCGTCCATTAGTGCCTGAATCAGCGTTGGTAATCTCTCTCAAAATTGATCTTGCACTTTGTTCTGGGCTAATTGGCTCAAGGTGTATGTTCAGTTCATGCAGAGAGGCAAGTGCTGTATTGCCCATATCTGTAGCGACAAAACCAGGGTGGACTGCACTGATGATAAATTCTTCTGCTGCAAATTCAACGCTCAAGATCTTCATAGCATGATTCAAAGCTGCTTTGGATGCGCCATACATAATAGGGCTGGGAAATTTGCCGGCGTTCACACTTGAGCCAGCACTGCTCGAGACAAAAAAGACTTTTCTCGTTTGACGTTTCAGAAGCAACTCATGAAGATTCTGAAAAATCAACATCGGCCCGACAGTGTTAGTGCTGAGAACATCCAGCCAATTTTGCATTGGCTGCTTGAGAGTTGGAGAAGCTTCTCCAGCAATCCCTGCATTGCAAATAAAGACGTCAATTCCGTCAGTCAATTTCGAGATGCTCGATTTCAAATTTTCAATGGACTTTTCGTTAGTCACATCAAGCTCCACAACCAGCACGTTTTTCCTTTCTTTGGACAACTCCAACAGCTTTGATGGCTTATCCTTGGAGCGGACCGAGCCGATAACTAGGTTGTCAGGATTCTCGCATAGAATTTGGACTAACGAGTAACCAATACCTCTGGAGGCGCCTGCGATAAAGTATGTGGTCATTGCTTGATTTTTGTTTGGCCTTTGAAACACGAACCTTTCGAAAGAGCTGGGAATTGAGTAGCGTTTTATAGTTGGTGAAGTTAGATAGTTTTATTTGTCAGACATCTTTTGAGGCCCGAAAGTAACTATTTGCTGTCGGCCTTGAGGGTTTGGAAAATTTTCTCCGAAAATCTGAAGGATTTTGAGATCATAATGGTATTAAGGACAATCTCGATTAAAAACTTCAGTGACCCAGTTTGCTAATCTTCACTACACGCTAGATATGACGAATTCAGAACTCGGTGAAACACGCCTGTCATTGATGGGTGCAAATTTGGGATTGTGTTATCCGAGACCACACACGTAGGTCTATCCATTACATCGGCCTCCAAGTCCAGGGATGTCGCAAAAATCTAAAAACCCAGCTCAGTAATATTTGCTCTGAAATATATCGGTATATACAGAAATGGAACCACTCAATATTCAGATGGTTCATCAGGAAGACCTGCCCTTTACACAAAATTGAGGAACTCACCACTTGAATTTTGCTCGCAATCTCAACCTGATTTTCGAACAATATCGCTTATTGTTTTGGGTTGATGATCCCAGACCCAATTGCAATGTTCTGCATACTCGGTTTTCCTTGGTGTGAATCTGCTTTATACAACTGTTTTGACAAAACAACTCCGAGATAGATTGAAGCATTTTGATGTCCTTTAGGAGCAATATCAATACAGAGTGTCTCCGCGGCACAGCACAATGCAACCTCTAATGGCAAGCACGAAATTCAAGTGGACAGCATTTGAGCTCTAACCAATCATTATTTGAACAGAAATCATCTTGGTGTTTTATATCAGCAGCTTATATAGTTTCGAAACGATCCAACACCTGAATTCCGTTTTCTGAACTATCGTCCGAACGCTGGCCTGAAGATTAGCAGACCCCCCTGAAGGCACCTGCAGTAAAAAATCAGATCATGGTAGAGTTGTTGGCAGAAGGTGACGACAAGGTACTCATACTTAAAAAAAGGGCCAGGACATTCTATAACACGTTATTATGACCTTTTCAATCAGCAATGAATTCACGTATATTTGATTCGGAGTTCACGCAGATTTTTGATCTCACAGAACAATATCACTTAGACCAGTGTAGAATTAGTTGGCACGGCCTTCGGATTTTGAAGTTCGCAAAACGTGCGTTCAGAAAGACAGCTTTTGTTAAGAGATTGTGATGTCCTTCCTTGGTTTTAACCTCAACAATAGGGCATGTGGCGTAGTTGGTAGCGCGTTCGCTTAGCATGCGAAAGGTCTTGGGTTCGACTCCCAACTTGTCCATATTTTTTAATTTTTTTTGTGCAACAAATCCAAGCGACTAACTCAACAGTGTACAAGTTTGACTTAGTTGTATAGCAGTCCACGCAAACTGTGTATTATTATTGTATGCTCTGACCAAAGCTGAAACTCTTTTCCATGATAACATCGACGGTCAAGCGCGTTGCCAAGTTTTACATCGAATTGGTAATTTTTCCAATCTAACCATTATTTATTGAAACTTACCTGAAAAATACACCAAATATGAAGCGAGGTTACACCTTTGAAGTCAGTCTTCCATCTCCCAGACTAAAAAGTAGTCTTGAAAATGTAGAGCACCTTTTGCTTGAACGTCATGTTACTATTCCTTCTTTCTTCCTCTGCAATTCTCAAAATCTCTTCCAGGTCCTTCCTACGACCAGCCTCGAAGTCCATGTCTTCATATTTGACCCACTTGCTCTTCTTGATAAACTTGTAGCCAAAATAGAAGACCGGAGCCATGGCGACACAAATGTACGAGTCAATGAACATCTTGTAGTCGAACGGCTTGAAATACATCCATCCTTGGACCAGTAACAGGAAAACGTTCATGAAAATCGAGAACAAGGGTGTAATCGGATACCACAGACATTTGTATGGCAGGTCGTCCACTTTTCTACCAGATTTGACCCATCCTTGTCTGAAACGTATTTGGGTGAAACTGATAGCCGCCCAAACAATGAAGACAGGAACACCCGAGATATTGATCAGGTAGGAGAACGCGGTACTGGCGCCGGTCTTCATGTTCATCATGCAGAGGGCTCCAAACGAGTTGAAGAGAATGGCGGAAACCCACGGGACACCTCTTTTGTTGACCATCTTGAGATACTTGGAAGCTGGAAGCATGTTTTGAGCCGCGAGATTCACCACTGTGCGCGAGCCAATATAGATGCACGAGTTGATAGCACTGACGGCAACAAACACAATGAAGGCATTGATCAAGTGCTTTCCTCCAGACCAACCAGCGTTTTTCAAGGCAATGGTCATCGGGGATTTCAAAGCTCCCTTGCTGTTGCTGAAGTCAGGGGAATCATATGGAACGCAGATTCCATAAGACAGCATCAGAAAAAGGTAAACGTACAGGATTCTGAACACAGTCTGACGAATGGCAATAGGAATAGCTTTTGGTGGATTTTTCGTCTCCGCGGCAGCGACGGTCACCATTTCGATACCCAGATATTCGGTACTGGCATAAGCGAACACGGTAGCCAGCGACTTGATTGCGGTGTGTGAACCCCACGGTGTATGGAAGTTATGGAACCCAAACGCAGGAGTCCCGCTAACCCCTCCCGACATGTAGACAATAGTGAAAATGTAGAAGGCAGTGATTCCAAAAACTTTCCCAAGTGCCAGCCAGTATTCAATCTCACCGTATCCGGCTGCACCCAAGAACTGCAATCCCATAAAGAAACACCACAGCATCAGGAAGTATCCGTACTCGGGCACTTGAGGCCCCCAAAACTGAAGGGTAGAGCAAAGAGTATTGTATTCACTTGCCAGAACCGCAACCCACGCAATGATGTAATTGTATCCAAGGGTTGCTGCAAAAGCATCGTCGACAAATCTGCTCGCCTGCTGGACGATGGTCTGGGGGTAGATGGATGAAAGCTCTCCGATAGATTGCATAACTGCAAAGCCAATGAGACCTAACAGTGCGATATCGACGAGAAGAGTTGCTGGACCTCCCTGATGCAGAATATTTCCAACGGAAGCAACGGCACCTGGACCAATAATACCACCAAGAGCAATAAGGGTGATGTGTCTGGTCTTGAGACCTCTTCTGACACCACTCGACTCCTCGATCACCTGGCCATCGATCTCCGCCAAGCTCTTTTCGGACACTTGGCCGAGTTCGGTGACTTCGATATCAGATGCTTCCTTCTTTTCAGCCATTCTCAGCAAGATCAGTTACTCTGGGTGACTGTGTTATTGATTTCCGTAGAGCAAGGCCCACCTGAGCCTCGAAGCTGAACTAAATACTTCATTTAACAGTCGAAATCACAGGTTTTGTATGTGAATATCCTCTAGCGGCGAAAACGGTCCCGTTATCTTGATTTGCGAACGCCATCTCTGATCATCTGCCCTCTGCATATATACCGCACAATGAATGCGGCGCTTTGGTCCTGCTTCTCTCTGATTCCTGAGCTTCCGCCGGATCCTTCAGTAGCGATATCTCTTATCTCGAGCAAAGTTTCCGAATCGGGCAAGTGGGAG
The DNA here is from genome assembly GCA_003706155.2 of Ogataea glucozyma. NCBI lineage: Eukaryota > Fungi > Ascomycota > Pichiomycetes > Pichiales > Pichiaceae > Ogataea > Ogataea glucozyma. The sequence continues at coordinate 21,039 of PPKO02000037.1, forward strand.
CCACTATCGCGCACTCATGAAATAATAAGAGATCCGCAGCCTGGGCGATATATGCGCCATAATTACCATAATAGGAAACTGCACTGGAACGACTCAAAAAAGTGACCAACAAAGTGTCGGGTCCAGGGGAGTGTTCGAAAACAAGTGTCAAACATGTAAATGCCAAGTTACGGGATAGCAAGACTAATTTTGATCCTACCATTCCTGGCCTGAAGCGAAAACTCATCGAGTCCTCGAATCAGTTGGGTTTGCTGGTGATCGCTATGATTTACCGATGGCACCGAGCCAAATGAAATGTGCGATTGTAATCCGACAGTAAGCTCAATGCTGCTTTTTGAAGGTGCATATTATTGTTGGCTGCTCACTGAACAAGCGTCATGGTTTGAGATTGCCAACAATCACCTACTTTTGGAAGCTAGACCACAGTAAGTTGGTGTGATAGAGATTCAAGACTAAGAAGAATAGACAGGATGGATGGATCATACCCTTGCACTGTCTGGAGGTTGGTAGATACCAAAAAACAGAGCTAGATACAGTTCTGAACAACACTCATTTTTCAACCGAAAAGTTGCTCAGTAGTCTGGAAATGGAGATGTTTTGGCTCCGACTTACGGAAGCCTCGTAGTGAACTCTTTGAAGCCTGATAATCGTGACTGTGAGTATCTAACTACACAGTCATTCTCTGGGCATGTCTCTAAGAAAATCCTCCGAATTCCGAAAAAATCAATCAAAGTCACGTGGTGGTCAATGAATCAATTGTCAATGCTCTGAAAACTAATGATCGATTTGCTGAGATCTCAAAACTGATGGCTGTGCTTTTGTCCTAAAAAGAGTAGTGATGAGCCGGAAATGCCAAGTTCATACAAGGACGGCATTTCGGATCTTTTCAATACTCATCAACGCCGCCCATCAAAAGAGTCAATCTTGCGCTGCTTGGCTGAACCGAATCTGGTAATGGGTCGTGTGACTCTCGATCTGAGAAATGTCTCATTATTAGGCAGCAGATTGTTGAAGGATGTATCTTCAGAATAAGATACCGATAAAGTCGTATAGAGCCTCACACAGAAGCTGTATCCCAATCCCATTGAAAATGCCGACTCCTCAGTTTGGTAGGGGATTTAGACAGCACTTTGTATTGGATGACAAGCTGCACGTGAATCATGGATCTTACGGTGCTGTTCCCAAAGCTGTTCGTGAGAGTTACGATAAGCTATTCTCGACTTACTTGAGCGACCCAGGCTCCTGGTTTGGGATCTCCCATGTCCCGTTGATGGAAAAATCGCTTTCTGCCGTGGCTCCATTGTTGAATGTATCCAGCAAGGACCTGGCATTTGTGCCGAATGCAACTTCCGCAGTCAACATGGTGCTGCAGACTCTGCCTTTTGAGAGAGGAGATGCCATCCTGATGCCATCTACTACGTACAACTCGTGTAAGCACGCGTGCAACTACGTTGCTGAACGGTATGGACTTGAAGTGACCGTGATCGAGTTGGTTCATCCGCTTGAGGATGCAGAAGTTGTGGCCCGTTTTGAGGCTGAACTGAGCAAGAGGAAGTACAAATTGTGTCTACTGGATGCTATTATCTCGCAGCCCGGCGTCAGGGTTCCTTTCGAAAGCATTGTCAAACTTTGTGCCAAGTACGGCTCGCTATCCTTGTTGGATGGGGCGCATTCTTTGGGTTTGATTCCCGTCGATATTGGCCAGATTGATCCGGATTTTTACGTAAGCAACCTGCACAAATGGCTGTATGTTCCAGCAGGGTGTGCCGTCTTGTATGTGAAAGAGAATCATCAGTCAAAAGTACAGCCCTTTCCCCTGAGTCTTCCTCCGGAGTCGTGCAGCTTCCACGAGAAGTTCTTGTTTACAGCAAACAACAACTATATCAGCTACTTGTGTGTGCCAGAAGCAATAAAGTTCAGAAATGAAGTATGCGGAGGCGAGGAATCCATCAGGAGCTATTGTTTTGAACTCGCCAGAAAGGTTGCTGAGCATTTCGGTTGGGACAGAGTTTTGGAAAACAAAACCAAAACTCTCTCAACTGCCATGGTGAATATAAGAGTTGACGGAGATCCGACAAGACAGGAGTTCTTCAAGGCCAGCATGACCAGACCCGAACTCTGGCCAACATTCAAGACCTTCATGGAGAGGACGCAGTTTAAAAACCAGAGATCCTTTCTCCCGTGTGTCATCGTTGATGGTGAGCTGTATGTGAGAATGAGCTGTCAGATCTACAACGAGTTTGAAGACTACGAGATCTCGTACAGGAACTTTGTGAGCGTACTAGATGACTTTTTCGAGAGTGACGTATACACGTCACTTGCAAAAGCCAGGGAATCAGGTTGAGATGAATATTTGCATTACGAAATCTGGTCGAAACCGCGGAACATGTAACAGTTCTGAGGAATTATAGCACGACCAATCGAACTCGCATTTGATCATTGACACTTGCGATTGTGCTAAATTAGAAATGTTACACTTTCTACTCCTCATCTCTTGAACTAATGGGTCATCACGTGATCAAGGTCACACCGGAAGGAGCATGTCACTTATTAGATAGTAAGGGAACACTCTTTATGGCCTTTTGAACGACGGAAAATAGCACATCTTCCTCTCCGAGTTCTTCCTAAAAGAACGTTTTGCCATTTCGAGTCATTCGACTTTCACGTTCTTGATCACTTACCGATAAGTATCACAAATAACAACTGTTTCACTCAGTGATTCGCTGCACAAGCTATATAAACCTCACTGTGGCCACGATCTGTATATAGACCATATAAACTCCACTAGGCAGAAGCACAATGACCTCCATCCACACGCAAGTCCGAACCAGTCATGAACCGACTTCCGTCCGACAGTAGGAAGACGGCAGCAGACTTGAAGTCGTCTGGGGTCGCCAGTCTGTTGAGCAAGGCGCCGCGCATCCAGGTGTCCTCCAAGTCAGGCTTGGCCTCCAACAATCCATCTGTCATGGCGGTTCTGATGTAACCAGGCGAAATGGTGTTGATTCTAATACCGTACTGGCCCCATTCCTGAGCTAGGGAGCGGCACAGTTGCTGGACACCGGCTTTGGACGTGTTGTAGGCACTGCACGTGAGTCCTCTGTTGGCAATGTTACCAGACATCGAGGCGATCAACACAATGCTGCCGGCGCGCTTGGCCCTGACCAGCACCTTGGCAGTGTGCTTGGCCATGACAAAAGAGCCCAAGATGTTGACTTGAATAATTCTGCCAAAATTCGAGGCCGGGTAATCAAGAGCATCGATCATCTCCTGAATTCCAGCACAGTGGATGAGTCCCTCCAGTGGGTGGCCAGCCTCTTCAGCTTGCTTGGCCAGCACGGTCAAAAGGGCCTGGACGGCAACTTCATCAGTGACATCAAGTTTGTGGTACTCCATGGACCCTCCGTTCTTGGCGGCAAGAGATTGGGCAGCGTGCCATTCCTCTGTGTCTGGTTGTGGGAGCAAGTCCAGAACAAAAATGTGCGCACCGCACTCCACGAGGGCCGCCACAAGAGACAGGCCGAGACCTCTGACACCGCCAGTGACAAAATAGGATCTACCCGAGATCGAGAGTCCCTCCTTGACAGACGAAGGAGAGAACGGTGCTGGGTCAGAGAGGGTTGCAACTGGGTTGTAGGTCATTATGAGGGTAAAAAAAAGGTCGAAAAACTTTTATCCTGAGGTGAAGAATAACTTTTTGTTTGTTACAAACAACTTCCCGATGTCAGCACCTTTTTATACCGACCGACATGATCCACCGGCTACTGTCAGTGATCTTTTCTGCGGTGTTCCGGGTTTCTGGTCGTAACGCAGTGTGTTGGAGCATCCGAAAAGAGCGTGTCGCGTTTCAATGTCGACTTGATTAGGTGCGCTTATTTCTGCCATATTCGCGCTGGCGCAGGGTCGTGCGCCGCATGCCTCCTGCACCCCACATTCGCATCTTGGACTTGAACATTATTTGTGGGGAACAATGCTGTGAAAGAAAAACTGCATCAAATTCCAGAAAATGGTATAAATACATGATCTGCGCTCCGAGCTTGTTTTACTAGATTTTGCAATCGTTCTTTCTCGTAGTTCATTAAATCACTTCAACACTGAGACAAAATGTACCTCGGGCTTGCTGGGAAACAATTACAATGGGCAGTCACATTGGCTGCCGGTTCTGGATTCCTCCTTTTCGGATATGACCAAGGAGTTATGTCCGGGCTTCTTTCTGGTGACGCTTTCACCAAACAGTTCCCTGCCATTGACACCACCGACGACGGGAATGGAGATTCTACATTGCAAGGTACTGTCGTGGCTCTCTACGAAATTGGATGTTTCTTCGGGGCCATTTTCTCCTTCACTTTTGGTGAAAGACTCGGTCGTCGTTGGTCCATTCTTATTGGCTGTTTTGTCTTATCTGTGGGAGCTGTGATTCAGTGTTCCTCTTACTCGATCGCCCAGCTGATCGTGGGGAGAATCGTTGCTGGTTTGGGAAACGGTATGAACACTTCCACGATTCCAGTGTGGCATTCAGAGATATGCAAAGCACACAACCGTGGACGCGAGCTATCCATTGAGCTGGCTATCAACATTTTCGGTGTCATGATGTCATACTGGATCGATTACGGTATGAGTTATGTCAAGAACGAGGCCCAGTTCCGGGCTCCAATTGCCATCCAGATCTTCTTTGCCATCGTGACATTCTTCCTTGTGCTGGTGCTTCCTGAATCTCCGAGATGGCTGCTAGCTCATGGAAAGTCCGAAGAGGCCCGTCAAGTGATCCATTTGGCAATGCCCAACGCCAGAGAGATCCAGGAGGATGACGATAGCGTCACCGAGGAGATTGTGCTCATCACCACTGCCCTCAACGAGGAGAAGAGCTCCATGGCCGGCGGGTTCAAGGTCATCTTCCAGAACGGTCCACAGAAGTTCTTCTACAGAACATTCTTGGGAATGTTTGGACAGTTCATGCAACAGCTATCTGGTATCAACCTCATCACCTACTACGCCACAAGTATATTCGAACAGTCTGTTGGCATGTCACACAACCTGGCACTACTCATGTCTGGGTTCAACGGAATCGCCTACTTCGTCTCGTCTTTGATTCCCATCTGGATTCTTGACAGAGTGGGAAGAAGAAAGCTCATGTTGTTTGCCGTCATCGGACAAGGGTCTTGCATGGCCATCCTGGCTGGAACAGTCTCGAACGGTAACACGGCAGCGGGAGTCGTGGCCACGGTGATGCTTTTCATGTTCAACTTCTTCTTCGCCATTGGCCTGCTGGCCATCCCATGGCTGCTTCCGGCAGAGTACGCTCCACTGGCCATCAGGACAAAAGCTGCTGCCCTGGCTTCGGCAAGTAACTGGATTTTTACCTTCTTGGTTGTGGAGATTACCCCAACCAGTGTTGCCAACATTGGGTACAAGACCTACGTCTACTTCTGTGTGTTCAACTTCTGTTTTGTTCCGGCAATCTACTTCCTATACCCTGAGACTAGAAACCTTACTTTGGAACAGATCGACAGGCTTTTCACTGGTGAAAAAGTTTCTCTGTACTGGACCGCAGAATTGGAGCAGCAAGACTTTGATGCACACAAGGAGACCATTGACCACATCCAGAAACCGGAAGTGGTCACTTTGGAACACGCCAAAGTCTCCAACTAGGGTTGAAGAGGTATGGTGGAAACGCAATGTTTGCAGACAAGTTTTTCGTATAGTATAATGGAGCGTGTTCATTTGACACCGTGTTTCTGAATGATCGACCAACGAGCTGAAAAGCGAGTAGTTTTCTCAGCGAGCGGGCAAGTGTGACTTCACCAAGTTACAGCTAATTGCCAAAAGACCAAGCTCGAAAATGTTTTTCAAGACTGATCCAAGTTTTACTGGTCGTATTTGCCAGGGAGTAACAACTGAAACCTGTAGGGTAGCGAGCCCTTCTGTCGAGCAACCAATGATTGGACAGACGATATTTTTCACCCAGCTCTTTTCTGCTAGTCGGCATTCACTAGCCAGGTCGCAATACGTTCTCTATCGGAGTTCTTTCATATAATATTTCTGGCATCACGTGACTCACGCCCGCCCCAGTCAGACATGTTCACACGAACACCTGCGTCATAAACCACTCTAGAGCACCGCAATTTGCTTGCCGAAGCAATGTCCTCTTCGCGTTGCCCGAACGTTTCTTCGCTGTTTGCGGACTCCGTTAGTGGACTCCGTTCTCGGTTCGCTTCAGACCGTCCGTCCATTTCCCCTTCATCTCGAAACTCGCCCATACAGGAAGTTCCTACTTTTTGAGTCGCGCACGCCCGCCCGCCTATAGATACCGATAGCTGCAGAACCTCTTATACTGTTCTGGGCAGGCAGACGGTGCACCCCGAGCGACACCGTTGCTGTGAGCTGGGTAAAGCTAAGCGCAGATGTTTCCAGGAAGATCTACAATCATTGGTCATTCTCTCGAGAGGCTGGATTCTTTTGGTTCAATTCGCAGACAGCCTGTCATGATGTCAGGGTTGGATCTGTGCCTCCTGTGCCAGCCTCGTGTCATTCTCTATTGTTCGTCCCTATGTCCGCTCCACAGCTCGGAATCCCTTTTCCCCTTGCGGCTGACCAGCTCGAGTGCGGCTCGCGCGTGGCTCGTGTCCGCACGCGCACATGCACCCCAGCGAAAAGCAGAATTGCCGACACATGTGGGGTAGCGCGTGATTGAGCCGCAGACCGAAAGCAGAAATATTAGGCGCACGCTGCCACGACCTCAAAGTCAAGAGGAATTCTGTGCTATAAAGATCGATAGCTTTACACAACTTTCTCAAGCTCCCGAAAATACCCCACTTCACCTGCTCTTGCAAAGCAGCTCGCTCACTCACTTTTACAACAAGACTCGATCATGACCACCGAAACCGCCAAAACTCACGACCTGGTTCTGAGATCGTTCCGCTGCCTCATTGCAGACCTCGTCCAGCACTACGGCGGAGGCCACCCAGGCGGAGCCATGGGAATGGCTGCCATCGGAGTGGCACTCTGGAAGTACACCATGAAGTACTCTCCCTCGAACCCAGACTACTTCAACAGAGACCGTTTTGTTCTCTCGAACGGCCACACCTGTCTGTTCCAGTACACCTTCCTCCATCTTACTGGCTACAAGCACATGACCATGGAACAGCTGCAGACCTACCACTCCAAGGAGATTGAGTCGTTCTGCCCGGGTCACCCGGAAATCGAGCACCCTGGAATCGAAGTCACCACCGGTCCTCTCGGCCAGGGGATCAGCAACGCCGTTGGCCTATCCATCGCCTCCAAGAACCTGGCCGCCACCTACAACCGCCCCGGTCTCGAGGTTGTCGACAACACCATCTTCTGCATGGTGGGGGACGCCTGCCTGCAAGAGGGCGTGGGTCTCGAGGCCATTTCCTTGGCCGGCCACCTCGGACTCGACAATCTGGTTGTGCTCTACGATAACAACCAGATCACGTGCGACGGGTCTGCTGACCTCGTCAACACCGAGGACATCAACGCCAAGTTCCGTGCCTGCAACTGGGAGGTTCTGGAGGTCCGGGATGGCTGCTACGACATCCACGGGATCGCCAGCGCCATCAATGTCGCCAAGCAGACCAAGGGAAAGCCCGTGCTGATCAACGTGCACACCGTCATCGGCGTCGGTGCCAGCATCGAGGGGACTGCCGCCGCTCACGGTGCGGCTTTCGGAGCTGAGGCGGTGAAGGAACTCAAAAAGAAAAATAATTTTTCTCCAGACGAGTACTATGTCGTTCCGGAAGAGGTGTACGGGTTTTTCGGCGATGCCACTGCCAAAGGTATTCAGCACGAGCAAGAATGGGCGGCCACGCTGGCCAGGTACCGGCAAGAGTTCCCGGATCTTGCCGCGGAGTTCGAGAGACGTGTCGCGGGCAAGCTGCCCGAGGACTGGAAGTCGTACATCCCCGGCCCGGCGGACCTGCCCGCTGCTCCGACGGCCTCGAGAAAGTCCAGCGGGATCGTCTTCAATCCGCTGGCCAAGAGCGTCAACAGCTTTCTGGTAGGGACCGCCGACCTGTCTCCCTCTGTCAACATGATCTGGTCGGGCAAAAAGGACTTCCAGAACCCGAACATCCAGACCCAATGCGGCATCAACGGAGACTACTCTGGCCGCTACCTCCATTACGGTATCAGAGAACACGCCATGGCCGCCATTGCCAACGGAATCGCAGCCTACAACAGAGGCACTTTCATTCCCGTGACGTCTACCTTCTTCATGTTCTATCTCTACGCCGCTCCTGCTGTCAGAATGGGGGCTCTGCAGAACCTGCAGGTGATCCACGTCGGCACCCACGACTCCATCGGCACCGGAGAGGACGGTCCCACCCACCAGCCGATTGCCCTGGCCACCTTCTTCAGAGCGCTGCCAAACATCCTGTATATGCGGCCCTGTGACACCGAGGAGGCGGCCGGGTGCTGGGAGGTTGCCGTCGAGACCACGCAGAAGTCGTCGCTCATCTCGTGCTCGAGACAAACGATCCCGCAGTTCCCCGGTCTCACAGACAGAGCCAAGGTGGCTCTGGGGGCCTATGTTGTTGGCGAGGACGTGAGGGACCCGCAGTTGCAACTTCTGGGGACTGGTGCCGAGTTCCACTTTGCTCTGGAGGCTGCCAAGATGCTCAATGCCAGGGGAATCCGCACCAGAGTGGTGAGTTTCCCATGCACCCAGCTTTTCGAGGCGCAGCCAGACGAGTACAAGAGGTCTATTCTGCTCAGAGGCAAGATCCCGAGCGTGATTGTCGAGGCTTTTGCCGTCAACGGCTGGGAGAGGTACGCCACCGCGGGGATCAGTATGAAGACGTTCGGCAAGTCTCTGCCAGGCAGCGACGCGTACGAGTTCTTCGGTTTCAACTCGGCCAAAATCGCGGAAAAGGTCGAGAGGTATTATGAGAGCTACAAGAAGGACAGCGGCGTCTTGTACTACTTTGAGGACTTGAACTAGGGTGGACCAGCCGATTGTTAGTGGTCGACATGCAGCGGTATGCAGAGTGAGTTTAATTGAGAATTGTATACGTAGGAGAAGTAGGCTGGACTCAACGAGCGAAGCAAGTTGGCTCGACGAGGCCACTGCTGTTTGATTTATTTGTATATCTGCGGTCACGTGATCAAAATCACGTGATTTTTTGACCCCCCTTGCTTTGCTTGTTGGCTAGACGAGGCCACTACTGTTTAGCTTACCTGTATATGTGACCAAATTGAAGGGACAATTCTCTCTGGAGTTTTGCCACCTCGATACTGCTCCGAAAGTAGTTCTGAGCTTTTAACTCTGTACCAATTCTTGCTTGCTCGCCAACTTGTAGCTGCTTTGTCACGGCAATTTCGAGCAGACCTACGCCTGCTTTGACTCGTGGACAATGTTGTCAGCTGTGACTGGTTCCGGCCACCAAGTTGTAGCCTTCGCTCATTCGCCATTGCAGGTCTGCGCTCATTGGTTGTTTCTCGTTCATTCTCTGGGGTGTGAGCACCAGACTTGCAGAGTTGTTTCATGTGTGGTCTTCCGACGTTTTTATATTGATCTTTTAGCCGTGTTATCTTGAGTTAATCACCAGATGATTTGAGAGCTAAGTGGAGAAAGAAGAGAGTTGAGATTGAAGAGAAAGAGGCGGAAGGTTGAAGCTGGTTCCAAATAAGCTGATTTTGGTGGACTCGACCGCCTAGCCTTTAACAAAGAAAGCTGGAGTTCTTCTTCGAAGAATCAGCAAAGACCTGTCCCGAACAATTACAAGAGTTTGTACAGAACTGCCAAGAGCAGTTGTTGGTGGTGGTGGTTAGTTGAACTGTTTCAACATCTGAACACCAAAAAACCCCCCTTGTTGGGTGGTGTAGCCAGGAAGCCAATATCAACATGAAGTAGGTTTCAACTTGAATACTGCAAAATTCTTGACACTGTCGAACGCTATACTCCTTGTTGATTTCAGGAAATCATATCACAGTTATGATAAACAGTTGACAGCACTTATCAGTCAGAGCTCATGGTATTGGTACACGTTCATTACACTCCGAAGGAGACTTGTTGATTCTTTTTTAATCACCTCACAAGGACTGCCATCGCCGCTCAAAACTGGTCCTTTCCCGAGTTCTCCGAATCACCCCAGAACACTCACTGCGCAGGTCAGAAGAGTCAGGCCAACAATACCATCGAGCATCCGCTGATAGGCGCCGCAAAAGCCTGCAAGTGACCAATAATTCGAGACGTTCGGGTGACACAGCAAGTTAAGGTTGCTACAGATGTCTTGATACACTTGCTGGGATTCTGGAGATCTGGAGATTATCCTGGTTGATGATGATAAATCTCTTGAAGATGACAGTAGCAAGAGAGCCAGCGAATCAACGAGCAAATCAACGAGCGAATCAACGAGCGAAGCGAGTTGTTTGCTAGTTGATTTGCTAGTTGATTTGCTAGTTGATTTGCTAGTTGATTTGCTAGTTGATTTGCTAGTTGATTTGCTAGTTGATTTGCTAGTTGATTTGCTAGTTGATTTGCCAATTGATTCGACCGTTAATTCGCTCGTCAATTCGCTCGTCAATTCAACCGTTAGTTCGCTCATCAACTCGCTCGTTAATACAATCATAACTCTGTACCATAAAATACAGAAAGAATACAGCAATCAAGGCAAAGCACTTTCCTCAGATGAACGACAACCTATCGCTTCGCTCGCTCGTTGATTCGTCAATTCAGTAAATCTCCTCACGACTCGCTTCGCTCGTCGTTCTGATCTGTCCATCGTTCCGTCGCCCTTTTGAACTTCACTTATTAAATGTAATCCGATCGTCAGCTTCCGACAGGATCACGGATTACTCTCTTCTCACACAAGCTCCTCCAAACACCGAAGCGGTTCGGAACTGGATCATTGACTTAGCTCGTTCGTTGCTCGCCACTAGTCAACCGGTGGACGAGTGAGACAGAGAAGACAGCCATACCTGGACAGCCTTCAAGAGTCAAAGCCTCTGAGCCCCAGAGAATTCCCAACAGGACTCACAACTAACGGAGCCATGGCCTTTTCAAGAAGTTTTTGTAAAGTTGATGAACAATGTTATGACTGCTTGAAAGTTGACTGTTGATCGATTGATGATGAGCTGGTGGACGTGCAATAGAATGGTGATTTGAGCATCTCGAGGCCCGTAAGTCATAAAGAAATGTCGATTCTCCAGACTGGTGCACTTGAACCGATTGCGAACTCGCTGTTTCCTTCAAAAACGTCCACCATGCCGCAAGCATCGTCAATCAGATCATCAATCAAATCATCAATTCTGCCAATGCTCCTCCAAATTCCTCACTTTCCCACTCATAGACCACCCTGTGTGCTTCTCGATCTCCCTCAGAAGCTCCACAATGACCCGGTGTTCCTCCTTGCTGCTCATCAGCTTGCCGGCTATCGACAGGGGCTGGAGCGCGTTCGTCCAGCATCCGTGGTCGCTGTTGGTGATGCTGATGCCGATCGAGCACTTGGCATGCCAGATCACACTCTTCTTCATCACAGGGTCCACGTCTGTTTGCGCCAGTCTGGCCGGCTGCTCCAGTCTCGCTTTGTACTTCAGCAGCACGATGAAAGCCGTGTGGAACATCTGCGTGGCCGAAATGGCCGGAATGACACAGAAAAGAATCCTCGGAAACGGGTTCTCCTCTCTGGAGTCGACCAGAACCGGCTTCATCTGGGCCGGCCGATCCATCCACCACCGATTCAGCTCAGAGAACAGCTCCCACCACCCGGTATCGAACTCCCCCGGCTTCAGTCCGTCTCTTGAGTACACCAGGTGGCACACGCGAGCCAGGAGGAACACGATGTAGTTGGCGTACATGTCGTGCTGCTCGCTGGCGCAGAACTGAGGACTCACAAACAGCGAGCGTGCATCCTGAACGCGGTATCCACTTGGCAGCCACCGAGCACACGGAATAATCGTCGACTGTTTTCCCGAAAGAGAATGCATCACGTCCATCCTGATGAAGCACCAGAAGATCGCCTGGTTGATACCTCCCGAGAATCCGTTGATCTCTGTCACCTTGAAGAGAGCAGCGCATCCTTCCAGATGCTTGCGCCACGTGGCTGAGGGGTTCGACGGCATCATCTCGAAACAGCACAGAATCACACACGAGGCCACCACCCCGATATCCGGCGTCTGCTTGACCTTGGGGATCAAGTAGTTGAGCGATCGCTCGTACAGATGGTACGTTAGCTCGGAAACAGGCTTGCGCACGTGGATTTTGTCCCTCTGGCGGCTGGAAATGGTGAGAATCGCGTAGAAAAGAGCGTCTTCTTCGTGCGCCATCTGCGGGAGCATGCCCGTTAGATGGCGGCGATGGTCAAACATGTCCAGCCAGGGCGCCACCTCCGTGATATATCGGGTCAAAAGCGCCAGCTTCTCATCTGGCGAGACCAGACTTTGGTCAAAGTGTGGCGGTGCAAGAAAAAAATCCGCGCCAATGATGTTTTCTGTGGCGGTGCGCGCCGAAGTAGTAGTGGCAGCAGCAGCAGCAGCAGCAGTAGTGGTGTGCTGGAAGTGGGAGATGACCTTGCTGAGCGACGACAGCTGGGTCAGATCCTCGACGCTGTCTCCAGCGACCCTTCCCAGGGTCTGCTCGGCGGCGCGTGGCGTGCACGGGTTGGTGGTGATGGCGTTGAGAAACATGTAGTCTCGCAGCGTGTCGTGCAGGGTTCCGTACTGAGGCGAGTCGTACTCGGGAACCTCGGTCGGATTGGACGAGTGATCATGCGTGGGACGTTCTGCCGGCTCCGCTGGCGGTCCCCAGGCGACATCGACCTCCTCAGACGCAGTCGACACGCCCGGAGTCATGGTGAGTGTGGACAGAGCGTTGGTTTGCGCCTCGTTCAGCAAGGTCTTCAGGTCGTAGACAGAGTAATGGGCCGTTGGAGTGGCAGCTTTCGATTGCGGGGAGCCATCTCTGTGGCTGGGCGGGTCGAGAGACAGCAGAGGCGAGGTTGGAAGAGCGGAGTTGGAAGTGGCGCTGGTATTTTTTTGTGGCTGGAAATCGGGCTGTGGCGGTGCATGCTTGGCGGAACGTGGCTGGTGGGGAGACATAGTCCCCCGGCCATCGAAAACATGAGGAGGCGTTGGGTTAGCAGCCACCCGTGGGTTGGCAGCCACCCGTACACGGAACTTGTCTCCTTTGGCCGGCCACCGGCAGGGGAGGTCGCGCTTGAGACAGTATGTGCACTTGGGCTTTGTTTCGTCGCACTTTTTGTGTTTGTGACGACACGTCAAACAGCCTGTCTTGACTCTTTTGCGGCCATCGTTGCTCTCTGGGGTGCTAAAAGCGCTCGTGGTGGTGCTGAAGCTGCCTGTTCTGCCCGTTCTGCCCGGGCTGCCGGGGGCAGGCGGGTCCACAGCAAAAGGCCTTGTAGGAGACATGGCTCTCGCACTCAAGAGATTTGCGTTGCTCGTTACGCTTCGAGAGGTGCCTCAAATTCCCATCTGGAATAGCGGCAATTTTTCTACCCCATATTTTTCGCGAACCGCAATTGGGGGAAAAGTGGGGAAGTTGCGTGGCTGTGGAAGTCCGAGGAAGCAGACAGTTGAAAGAAAAAACAGCGGTCAAAATTTCCCGATTGGGAAAGTCAAGCGCGGGGTGTACCGGTGTACGGATGGCAGACTACTCGGGCAGTGATCCACTGATCGGCTATCTCGATCAGTCGCAAGGAACGGTCGGAAGCAGTGCTACTGACTCAGCTAGGGAAGCCCGCCTTCTCAATAAACCACGCCGTGGTATTGCTTATCTATAGAGGCTGTTTATTTGGACATCGAATATACATCACTTGCAGCACCGAGCAGTCAGTTCGAAGCATAACAAATGCTACATACACCAGGAACAGGTAATCAACACCTCCGCCCCACCTCAAGGGCCCTTTTCCCCGCTTAGTCATCCAGTGGCAGCCCCAAAGCCTCTCTCTGAGACTTGCTTTGGGGGTCGAAGTAAGGCAGCTCCGCCAGCGACGTCACGCGCGTTCCGTGACGGTCGTCCACCCCCTCGTGGTCCCAGGTGGTTCTGTGCTGCGAGGCCCGGTTGTCCCAGATCGCAGAGACCCCGTATCCGGGTTTGGACGGCCCCCACTTGAACCGGACCTGGATGTCGGCGTTCTTCTCGTAAACGTCAAACAGGTAGTTCAGAATGACGTCCGACTCCACCGGGGACAGTCCGACGATCCGCTTGGTCATGGCCCGGTTCACAAACAGGAACTTCCAGCCCGTGGCCGGGTGGGTTCTCACGAGCGGGTGCACCCGCTCGATTCTTTTGGGTCCTCCAAAAGGGTCCTCTCTGCTTAGGTAAGCGTGCGCGGAAATGTACACAGCCTTCTTTCCGTCCAAAAATTTCTTGAACTCCTCGGAAAGCTTGTCGTACGCGGCGTAGCCGGACGACCAGTGGGTGTCTCCGCCAACGTCCGGGATGGCGTCCAGATGGAGGTGGGTGATCCCGGCAGGCTGTTTCTCGTGGACGAGGTCGGTGTGCCAAACCTGGGTGCCCTTGGACGGGTTGCGGACGTTGTCCCAGTTGCCCCAGTTATTGTTCTTGAAGGTGAGGCTCAGGCCCAGGAACTTCTGGTAGTAGGTCTGCCAGATGACGGACACGCCGGGGAAACCGGGCACCTGCGACCGCTGCGGGTGCTTCTCCACGCGGCCCCAGTAGTCGCCGAGTTCGAGCTGTTTCTGCAGAGTGAGCTTCTGGTCGCGGAAAAACACCACGAGCCTCTCGGCCACCAAAAGAGCAAGCTCGTCTTTTTGCTGGTCGGTCAAATCTGCCAGCTGCAGGCCGACAATCTCGGTGCCGATGTGCTTGGTCAGGTGGATCACCTCTGTTGCGGCTCCCAAGAGGGCCTTCTTCTCCGGGTCCGCGTTCTTGCCCCGCTCGACGTACGGGTACTCGTCGTCCCGGACCTTGTACGCCTCGTCCAGGTAGATCGGGATCTTGGACTTGTCTGGTCTGCCCGGGTAGCCCTGCGAGATGTCGACTCCCGAGGCGAGCAGACGCGCCCGGGTGGACTCGGGCAGGATCTCGAGGCCCGCGGGGTCGGGGCCAAACGTCTTGTTGTCGTTTTTGTCGGCGCCGACGGCGAGGTCCTGAGACGTTCTGATCAGGGTCTCGATCTCCTGGTCGAGAGGGAGGCCGGAGTGCAGCTTCAGCGTGGCTGTTTGCGTGGACATGGCGGTGGCAGAGTAGTCTAGTTTTGGGGGCTACGAGTTACGTGGGTTGGGTGGGGGAGGGTTGCGCAACACCTTTGGCGGTACACGGGTGGCTTTTATACCGTCTTGCGTCTTGCGGAGGCTCCACAGCCACAGGCTGCCGAGGCTCCACCGTCATGACTGCTTATCGCAGGAGATCTCGCAATTTGTGGCTGAGAAAAACAATTCTGGGGAAGGCGTTGCTGCACAGCCCGGAAACTTCAAGGGGCGCCAAGGGGAAGCCAGAGAATGATAACGTGGGGGGGCACGGCAGATTTGCGTGTTGTGTTGGCCTTCCGTGGAAACCCCCCCCGCGCGGATGTGGCTGCATGTGAAAGAGCCGCGCCGTTCGGGAGTGCGAACTCCACCCAAGTGTGGCAGAGACCGCCGAAACTCACAAAATCCAAATTACGAGCCTTGACACGTACATACTACGGGTCACGTGACTTGGCAATTATCTCGGGGCAAAAGTTGACATTTTTGTGACATGTGCGCGCGCAGTGCCGGGTTACCCGGCTTGAGGAAAAGAGGGCTCATTTACACTGGGCTCGCCTGCTGAAACCGCTTTAGACGCTCACACTCACAGAATATATCGGAAGCCTGTATTCAAACTATAAACAACTTGCGTAGACACGTCTCAAACAGTGCCCGGGATCTCAAAAACACGGTTCTCTTGACAAATTTTGGGGCCGTTGCAAGGCTGGCCGGCGGGCTCACAGATTCTGGTGGAACAGCTCGCCGCTCTTCTCGGCCCGCAGCGCGTCCCGTCTCGTGAAGTAGTACGCCACGCCCGTGGTGATGAGCCCCACGCCCGCGAGACACGCGGTGTAGGTGAACCCGATGTGGTAGACGGGGGCGTCCTGGGAGTTCCACACCAGAATGGGCACCCAGGCGTTGGTCACGTACGCCAGCGTGTTGGTCACCACGACGGTGAAGTTGCGCTTCATGTCGTCCTGGAACAGCAGCCGGTTGACCCAGGAGAAGATCTGCGGCTGGCCCCACGACGTGGGGATGCCGATGATGAAGTAGGCGGCCCAGTGCAGGCCGCGCGGCACGTCCCACACGGAGAGCACGGCGCAGCCGAAGATGACGAGCACAAAGTACGCCGCGATCAGCACGTAGTTGTAGCGACCGCCCACAAAGTCGTGCATGTAGGACAGCAACAGCGCCACGCCGATCGACGCGCCGTACAGGATCGACGGGTAGATGTTGTACTTGCTGGACGGCAGGCCGAGGTCGTACTTCATCCAGGTGGTGAAGGTGGGCTGGCTGGTGGCGCCGGCGGTGTTGTTGTAGCACAGGAACAGCACGGGGAACACAAAGATGTGCCACGTGCTGAAGAAGCTCTTGATCCGCTTCCACGTGTACTTCTGTCTGGTGTTGAGCTGGGCGCCGATGCGGCGTCTGCGCTCCAGCGCCACCAGCTTGTCCTGCTCGGTGAAGTACCACGCGTCCGTGGTGGACGGCGTGTTCGGGTCCACGAACATCGTGTAGATCCCGATCGGGAACGAGATGATCGCGTCAAACACAAACAGCCACTTGAACACCGCCATGTGCGACGTGGAGAACCGCGCAATGATGCCCTCCTGCAGCGGGCCCGAGATCAGGCTGGCCGCCACGCCCGCCACCGCGAAGTACGTGGACCGCTTCGACAGCTCGCCCGGGCTGTACCACGACCCCACCAGGTACTCCAGCCCGGGGAAATACCCCGCCTCCAGCAGCCCCACCAGAAACCGGATTCCGTAAATTCCCTGGATGTGGCTGCGGCCGCACGTGATCATCAGCACGGTCAAAATTGCCCAGATCACCTCGAGCCCTCCGAGGTAGAACCGCGCGGAAATGCGGTGCAGCACCAGGTTGGACGGGATCGCCCCGACAATGTACCCGACGGTCCACAGCGTCTCCATGTAGTTGTACTGGTTCTTGTTCATGCTGTAGTACTCCTTCATGCCGTTGACGTACGCGGTCTTGATGTTGGTCTGGTTGAGGTTCTTGATGAAGTAGCCCAGCATCGAGCTCGACAGCAGAAACCAGTCCAGCTTGAGCAGAAACAGCTGCTCGCGCGGGTGCTTGTCCAGCCCGTCCCAGAAGTAGTGGGCCACCTTCCACCAGAGCTTCTCGCGGCGCGCAAGCTCCTTCTGCGTGAGCGTCACGGTGAGGTCGATGTAGGGCTCTGTCCGGATGTCGTCGACGCCGTCGACGCCGTCGCCGCCGTCGACGGCGTCGGCGTCCAGCGAGCTGGCGCTGATCTGGGACGAGTCGACCGAGACCTCGAACTCGGCGTTCTTCGTGTCCTCGTGCAGTGTAGTCTTCTCAGGATCCGTCATGCTCACACTAAGGTACCTGGTTGTGGATGTGGTCGAGGTGCAAATTACATGGTGTCTACGTTGCGAACATCGCTCTACATATAAATAGCCCTCTCGTGCCGGATCGCGTCCGCCTGACTAATGCTCGCAATCGCTGCCCCCAGCCCCCAGCCATACTTCTGACTCTTGTTGCGCCTTGTGCGGTCTGGTGCTGAAAGGCGCTGAAAATCCGACATGGCACATGTCTTGACAGCCAATTCCGCGAACGGCTTGCGTCATCGGGCCTGATTCCAGGCAGCGCGAGAAAAAAATTCGTATCTCGCCTGCACCGCCACAGTGGCACATCTGTCAAAACAGAGTGTCAAGTAGGCTCCACAGTCCACAGTGGGTGGAAGGGGCTCGCCAAGACGAGTCAGCTGACGCGCCGCAGAGCAACCGTGGTGTCCACGGCTGTGGCGTTGCTTGGCAGGTCCGTTTTGTATGGCGCGGCCATGATTGGCCGCTCGGTGTCTCTGCGATAGCCGCTGGAGATGGTGAGATCCCGGCAGATGTGGCTTCTTATCTTATCGCGGGCATAGCCGGGGAAAATCTGTCCGCCTGGCTGGACGTGGGGGCCGGGGCAAATATGTGCCAACCCAGCACCGTGGTATCCTTGAAAATTCAGGTTACTAGTTTTAGGGTTATTTGGGTTATTTGGGTTATTTGGGTTATTTGGGGTACCTCTGGGGTTTTTTGGGTTACTTGAATTTTTAGGGTTACTCCAAACACTTGGCTCAAATGTACTCAAACTTCAAGTCTCTTAGGGTTACTATCTCAAACACTTCGTAACTTCAACACTCGGCACTGTCGATACAAAAGACCTAAATACCATGAACCCAGGGCCCGCGTAGCAGGGCCTGCGTGGCACAACCCGCAAACGTGGGGCCATTTCAGATCCCCAGTAGCACAAGTAGTCCACCCCTCAAAAGTCCTCCTCCAGCGACAGCCCCAGGGCCTCTCTTTGGGACTTGCTCTCAGGGTCAAACGACGGCACGTCGGCCAGCGACGAGACGCGGGTGCCGTGTCTCTGCTCCAGGTTCTCGTGGTCCCACGTGGTCTTGTGCTGCGACACCCGGTTGTCCCAGATCGCAGAAACCCCGTATCCCGGCTTGGATGGACCCCACTTGAACCGGACCTGGATGTCGGCGTTTTTCTCGTAAACGTCAAGCAGGTAGTTCAGAATCAGGTCCGACTCCACAGGACTGACCCCGAGAATCCGCTTGGTCATGGCCCGGTTCACAAACAGCGACTTCCAGCCCGTCGCAGGGTGGGTTCTCACGAGCGGGTGCACCCGCTCGATGCGCTTGGGCCCGGCAAACGGGTCGTTTCTGTCCAGGTAGCTGTGGGCAGAAACGAAAACCGCCTGCTTGCCGTCCAGGAACTTCTTGAACTCCTCAGAAAGCTTGTCGTAGGCCGCGTAGCCCGACGCCCAGTGCGTGTCTCCCCCCACGTCCGGAGTGGCGTCCAGATGGAGGTGGGTGATACCAGCGGGCTGCTTCTCGTGCACGAGGTCGGTGTGCCAGGTGTCGACCGAGCCCTTGAACTTGACCGCATCCCAGTTGCTGAGCGACGTTTTCTTGAAGGTGGGCTTAAAAATCGGCGCATAGATGAACTGGGGCCAAATGACAGTCACCCCCGGGAGACCCGGCACCTGCGGTGTCTGAGGGTGCTCCTCGACGCGGCCGTAGTAACTGCCCAGCTCCAGCTGCTTCTGTGGGGAAAGCTTCTGGTCCCGGAAGAAAACAACGACTCTCTCGGCCACCAAAAGAGCGAGCTCGTCCTTTTGCTGGTCGGTGAGCTCCGAGAGCTGCAGGCCGACAATCTCAGTGCCGATGTGCTTGGTCAGGTGAATCACCTCCTTTGCGGCTCCCAATAGAGCCTTTTTCTCCGGGTCTGCATTCTTGCCCCTCTCAATGTACGGGAACTCGTCGTCTCTGATGGCAAATGCCTCGTCCAGGTACACCGGGACACGGGACCGCTCTGGTCTGGCCGGATAGCCCCTGGAGATGTCGACGCCGGCGTCAACAAGCCTCTCGCGGGTGGCATCAGGCAGCACCTTCAGGCCTTCCGGGTCGGGGCCAAAAACCACCTTTTGGCTGGCAGGCAGGCCGACGTGCAAGTTTGCGGACGACCTGATCAGAGTCTCGATCTCCTGGTCCAGCGGCTTTTGGCCAGACAGTTTGGTGGCAGCCACGGTCTCTGTGGCGGTGGCAGACATGGCAGTGTTTTATCGATGGGACAGCTTTGCTCTTTTTAGTTTGGTGTAGGGTAGGGTAGGATAGGATAGGGTAGAGTAGGATAGATTGATAAGTGTCAGAGTAGGGAGGCACGAGGCCTGCTTTTATACCGTTGCGGCAGCCTGCAGACTGTGGAGTGTCCCATGCCACGGCTCACTCTGTGGAGCACTCTCCTGATGACAAATCATCTCCCGTGCTGTCATCTGTGGCCCCCTCGGCAAATCCTTACTAATCAAAACATCGTCTGATTGCCGTCAAGTGGCCAAACCGGGCGTGTTGCAAACCACAGTTTCGCTATTGGCCACCGCACATTACCCCAGATTCTCAAAGTCAGCTGCCGGCTCGCAAGAAAAAATTCGAGAGCGAAAAACAAGTTTTTGAGCCAATGGAGCAAGACCGACACCCGCAACAGAGTCTGGCAGCATTTGAGTTAGGCCTGAAAAGGGCAGTGCCAGCAAGCTGGCCAGCCAGCTGGCCAACCAGCTCAGGGAGCTTGCAGAACCTGGAGAACCCCAAATCGAGACTGCGCTCCAAAAGTGTGTCTATGTCTATGATTTCGGACCTGCCAGTGCGGCGGTGTCCCTAACGGCGCCCACCGGGGAAGTAGGTAAGTGGGATTTATACCAAACTCACTGGGAGGAGTCAGCGGAAGAGGAATCTGCTGAAGTAGTTTTGTAATGTGTGGGGTTTTTCATCTCCCAAACAGACACTTGTTGCGGGAAGTCACGTTGAGCTATAATCTTCGCAAACTATGGTACCCCCTTTTGTTTTTAGATTCTTCTTTCAATCATAGCATGAACACATTCTCTTGAGCACGCCAGCGTATGCAACGGATTGGGCCAGAGCCGTTGGAGCTGCCGACTGCAAGTCTTCCCCCACTGACCCGGGCTGTGCGGCCGTGCGTCTGCGGCGCGTCTGCGGTGCGTCTGCCGCACCCCTGGAAGCCCGGCACGGGGTGCATACGTAATCGAATTCCTTTTTTTTTTAAGCGACTCGGCCTGGCGAGGCTGCAGGGCCGTTTTAGCGAGGCACACAACCCGCAAAAAAGGTTCGACTCGAGTCAGCACCGAACCCTCGCACCCGGACCCTCCCCAAGACACGCCGTGCAGACTTCGAGAAGCGTGTGCGAGGAGTGGCCATGAGTTCGAGAGCTTCGGCGGCCAGGAGAAGCCGAGACGGCTGTCGCACGTGCCGAGCTCGAAAAGTGAAATGCGATGGTAAGTTGACAAACACCCCGGCTGGAAGAACACGCCCCTAACGCCAAGGCACCGCCTTTCCACCGTAGAACTCCGGCCCCGATGCGAAAACTGCCGGCGCCGCGGCCTCGCCTGCAGCTACCAGATGGTGCTCAAGTGGGAGGAGGAGGCGCTCGAGAAGAGCCTCACGTTTGCCACGACGACCGCACACCGCGAGATCCGCGACCGCCGGCGCGCGCGCGCGCACCAGGCGCACCGGGCGCACCAGGCGGACCGAGCGCACCAGGCTCACCACAGTCTCCATTTTGTCAACTTCGCCGGCGACGACCTGGCGAGAGGCGGTCGGGCGTGCGCGCAGTGCGGGCCGCTCGACTTTAGCGACTCGTCGCTGTCGTGCCACACGCTGCTACCCGCCCCGCGGGTCGGCCACTACGTGAACGAGAGGCTCATGAAGTCTATTCTGCTGGTCGCGGGCGGCGCGTCCTACTCGCTGCGGCTCCCGGACGCCGACGCGCTGCCGCCGCCCCACGTTGTTGGCATGGGCGACCGCGGGTGGGGGCTGCTGCACTATTTTGTCGACTCCGTCTACAGCGCTTACGCGGGGGAAATTTCCCCCCACGCACACGAGGCGCACCCCTACCTGCAGCTGATTTTGGCGCTGGCGCTCAAGCACGAGATTGTGTTCAACGCCGTCGCGTCCACCAGCGCCAACCACCTGGCGTGCCACGGCAGCGACAGCTGGCGCGCCGTGGACCTGGAGTACTCCGGCCGCGTGCTGGCGGACTTCCCGCGGCTGCTCCGCCAAAAGAGGCTCGCCAGACACACGGACTGGGACGAGCTGCTGGCCGCGATCCTGGTCACGTGCTACAAGGAGATCCCGTACCGCAACGAGTACCGCGCCAGCTTTCTAAAGTTCCGCCACTACGCCGAGCAGATCCTGCGGGAGCCGTCGCTCTGGGAGCGGCCCACGCCGCTGTCGCACCTTTTTCTGGGCTACTTTGCCGTCTACGACGTGATCAACGAGACGGTCACGTGCTCCGACGCGGAGCGCGCGCAGGTGTATTTCCTGCGCGGAGACCGCCGCCGGATCGAGGCGCTCAAGAGCAGCGGCGACAGCGCGATCAACATCTTCACCGGGGGCTCTCCGCGGCTGCTCTCGCTGCTGCACCAGGCGTCGCTTCTGGGGGAGCAGTACGAAAAACTCGCCGACGCGGCCGCGTCGACGGCCGTCGACGCAGCCGTCGACGCCGACACCCTGCGCCGCGAAACAGAGATCCTGGCCCGGCGAGACGGCCTGGAGCGGCAGCTCGCGCGTCTGGAGCAGACCATCAGCACGCGGGCAGAGCAGGACCAGGCGCCGACGCGCGAGATCGCGGCCATCGCCGAGATCAAGCGGCTCAGCGCCCTGGTGTATCTGTACGCCCGCGTCGACGCCGAGTGGCTCAAACGACGCGGCGGCAAGCCCGATCGACGCCACGTCGACAAGCGCGAGCAGACACACCGACGCGTCGACCGGATGTTCGACCTGTGCTTCCAGCTGTCCCACGTGCACGTGACGCTGCTGCATCCGATCTTCATCGTTGGCGTTCTCAGCAGCAGACTCGACCGGCACCGCTGGTGTGTCCTGGAGAGTCTGCTGCGAATGGAGGCCGGAACGTCGTTCTCGAGCGTGGCGAGCGTGCGCGGCGCCCTGGTCCATCTCTGGAAGCAGGCGGATCTGGACGGCGATTTGGTGAGCTGGCGCGACTTGGTGAAGCAGGCCGCGGTTCCGCTGGACAAGGGAAGCAAGGAACACGCAGCTCGCACTCGCGAGGTCACGTGCGGGCGCGTCACGTGATGCCCAAAACAAACGCAAACGGCGATGGGATGGGATGGGCGCGCAACCCCGCTCCCAGCGGGCAGACGGTCGCCCGTTCCGACTTGGTGGCGCGTGGATGTGGAGAAATCGGCGGGCCCGTCCGTTTTCTCCCGCGCAGTGTGTATCCAGAACTAGCATTAACATGAACATAGCACATCTATCACCCCCATACTCTTTTGAGCTGCTCCGCCGAGCGTAAAAACAAGCCTGGAAGCGGCCCTCGAGTCCGCCGGGAACGCCTGCCTCACAGTGCGAAGCAGCTGGTGCAAGTACAGCGCAGTGGGGGTAGCCTGCTGCTGGGAGCTGGCTTGCCCGCCAGGGGGGAAAAATAAACGGTTTATCAGCTGCAGGTTGAACAATAGCGGGCGTTCGGCTAAAAAACGCGAAGCGTGAGCCGCACCGGTAAAAACCGTTGCACCATACGCAGTCCAGTGATAACGAGCGCCTACTCGAGCTGAGCGGTTCGGATGTACAACCAACACAGCCTACTTGTGATTGGACCGGCGGCAGCCTGCTCTGCTCTGCTTGCCGCCAGCGCTTGCGGCTGATAGCCAGGAAAAAAACTGAGATTTACCTACTTAGAGTCACGGGCAACTTGCCCGTGCTGGTCGGGCAACTTGCCCGCGCATAACGAAAAGTTCCTCTGGAGCCCCGGATGGCGCTCGCCTGCTTGCTCTGCTTGCTCTGCCCTCTAAACCTTCACCGGATCCATCTTCGGGAAAACACGGGCCGCCTGGAAGAAGATCCGCGCAGCCGCAGCGGCGCCCATCAGCGACTTGCAGCACGGTCTCTGTGCCAAGGTCAGGTTGTCGGGCTTCTCCACCCGGTCATCGACACACGGGTCGAAGTTCTTGTGGCCGCCAAACTCCTCCTTGTACCTCTTGTAGATCTCCTCGTTGATCTTGTAGATGTCGAAGCTGGTGTAGTACAGGTGGTCACGTGGATCGTACATGTACTTGCGGAAGTACGAGACATGGCGCAGGATCTCCTGCTCGCACGCGCTCTTGGTGGACGCGGGGGCAACGTCTCCAAACGTGACGAGGTAATCAGCCAGCCCCTCCACGAGCAGCTGGATCAGGTACGAGGGTCCGTGCCAGTATCTCTTGCTCCAGTCGCCGTAGTCGCGGTCAAAGAGCGTTTTCCCGCGGTGCGTGGCCGCCTCTGCCAGCATTTTCGCCCGGTCTGCCCACTCCTTGTCGCCGTCGTACTTGTACAGCAGGCACAGCAACGACAGCGTGTTGCCCGTGTTGTACGACCACTTGGTTTTGTCGATAATGTCCGAGTCGTACCCGACTCCGTCCATGATCACGTGATCGCTGGGGTCGTGCATCAGCGTCCAAATAAAATTCAGGCACACCTTGGCAAACTCGTACAGTTTTTTCTGCTCCTCTTTGGACGAGTACGGGATCAGCATCATGGCGCCGCACGCCGCGGCACAGTTGGAGATGGTGGCCATGTAGTGGCGGCTGATGTGCCATTTGAGCCCCACGACGTGGAACTTCTCGTGCTCTTTGAGGCCGCCCATGAGGAACCGCATCAGCTCCTTCGAGAGGTCCAGGTACTCCTGCTGCCCGGTGGCCTCGTACACGGTGATCATGCCACGCACCAGGTGCGCCCCGTCGTCGTAGTTGATGTCGTCGTCTCCCGAGTTGGGCTTGCCGTGATGGGTCACCGAGTAGCCCCCGTTCTTGGGGTTGCGGTAGAACAGACACGCCTTCACCGTGGGGGCCACGATGGGCAGAGTCATGTCGTGGTACGCTTTGCACGACTCCCCGACGGCGTGGAGCACAACGCCGAGCGTCCAGCAGCTGAACTTGCCCTCACGTGACTCCTTGCACGGCTCGTTTGTAGTGAAGTTGCCAACGCTGGGGTTCCACCAGCGTTTCCACATCGTCTGGACCACATTGTATCCCTCTAGGTTGTTGTCGAAGCTCATTGTGCTGGTTTGAGACGGATGTGCAAAAAGAACTGGGTTAATTTGGTGAAGAATTGGGGAAGAGGCGCAGGTCCGAGCCTGTTAAATACCGAGAACGCAGCAACTTGGAATCAGTAGATTGCTATGCAGGGAGCGACGCGTCGATCGCGAATCGACGGGCCCGGGGAAAATGCGGGATTCGACGGGGGAGGCGGCGGGGGGATTAGTTGAGCACAAGAGCAGTTGGCAGTTGGCTGACTGCCGGTGCAAGGAGATCGTGCAGTCTGCACCTCTAAATGGGGCCATGTGTGGCTCTCCAGGCGCTCATAGAAATTTAAGTCTGTGCTATGTGTGCACATAGCACAGACTAAGCTCGGATACGCGGTGCACACCCGTGCACCGCGTATCCGAGCTTTTTTCCCCAAACTGAAATTTCTGCACAGCCTTGTGAAAGGTTGGGATTTTTGAGCATCTGCACAGCCTTGGACGTCTGTGGTAGCACTCCACAGACAGGGCGATGTGCCATCGTGTTGGTGAGAATACGTCGAGTGGTTGGTTGTTGTTATCTTGGCAATGCGAGCTGGATTTGTTACTCGCAAATGCGGGTTTTGGCCGTTTTTCTGAAGGCGCGTGAACCAGAATATTGATACCTAACGGATAACCATATTCTAGGCAACGCTCGCCGAATTTCTGTATGTAGACTACCTGGAAACGAGTCCACGGCAAGCTTGGTGGGGTATGGTACACCAGGCTCAGCAGGCCGCTTTTTGTTCATTGGGACCCGATTCAACGAAACGACCCGTCTTTGGCGGGAGGCTATAGGCAGACCGGCGTGTCCATCACAGTACTCCTGGTGGACACCTATGAAGCCTTTTATCAAGCTCCCTCCTTGTCCGTGTAGCTCAATAAGGCGGTCGTGATTCGGGGTCCGCGTGCTCCATCCTGCAAACTTCTGACTCAAAGTTTATTTAGGGCAATGAGTGAGTCCTTGTTCTGCTCGTTGCCATTCGAGCATGACTTCCTTCTGCTGGCTACCGTTACATTGATGATAGGCTCCAGTGTTACCTGCGGTCTCCTGTGTTCCAGTGAGTCGGATTCGGTGGCATGATACGCCCCTTAGCCAGCCCGCCTCTGTCCACTATACCCGTCGTCGCAAAACATAAACAGCATTGCTCAGAGTCTCTGCCCGAGCAGCAACTCCGAGCCAAAACCAAACGGAGGTACCCAGAGAGAACTTCTCTAAACGCCTTTCGGGGCAGCCAAATACACTCAATTGCCGTCCTCGAAAACGACACACTCACTCAGCCGGGTGCCCGCTTGGGATGGAGTGCATCAGACGGATCAGCGCACATTGGCCGGTACCTTTGGACCCAGAGCAGTCAGTGCGTGTGCAGGTTTGCTCATGTGCAACGAGGTTCGAGGTTTTGAGTAAGTCGCACGTGATCGCGATCACGTGACTTTGTCTGGAAATTGCGAACTTGCGCAAAAAGGTGAGGGATTTACTTGCAGACCCATTTCTTCAGAAGGCAAGCAATCTGTAGTGCCTGTGTGAACGGTCATCCACCTCCTCCACGCCAGAGTCTCTTACAACACCAGCGTATTTCGATCAGATATACACCCGCTTGGCCGGTTTTTTCGTATTTTTTCAGTGAATTTCCTAGTTGGACTCTCTTTTATCTGAAAATTTACGCACTGATTAGTCATATGCCACTGTTTAGACCTCCACAATCACTCAAGTCTTTCCCCGCCATCTGGCTTTTGTCGTTTTTGCCCCTCCAATCACAATGTTACAGACTGAGGAAAACAAAGTCGTCATAGACAACGAAAATGACTCCGCCAGCGGCTCTCTGAAGGAGTCACCAGCAGAACACACGCAGCCAGACTCCTCGAGTCTCCCTCCCAATAAGTTCACAGGTCGAGGGCTCACCAGCGTCATTGGCTGCTGTCTTTTCAATTTCAATACCTGGGGCGCAAATTCTGCCTACTCCTTGTACCTGCAGCACTACCTCAACTCCGACGTGTTTTCCGGAGCTCGGAAGATTGATTATGGTATCATCGGAGGCCTCACCTTTGGAGCCGGCCTCACCTTCGGGCCTCTGATCAACTACATGTGCGGCAAAATCGGCCTCAAACCAACGATAATAACTGGAATCATCCTCCAATTCGCTGCTGTGCTCATGGCATCGTTTGCTGCCAAACTCTGGCAGCTCTATCTCACCCAGGGGGTACTCCAAGGCATCGGACTTGCACTAATTTGCATCACAAACATCAACATCATCCCTCAGTGGTTCTCGGGAGGCCCGAATGGGAAAAGAAATCTGGCCCTCGGCTTCACATCGGCCGGCTCAGGCATCGGAGGCATTGTCTACAATATCGGGCTGGAGCCTCTGCTGACTAAGCACGGCTATAAATGGTCCCTGCGTACACAGGCAATTTTGTGTCTCGTTCTCAACTCTGTGGCGGTTTTCCTTGTGAAATCTCGTAACAAACACGTCCGTCCCATCTACAAAGTGTACGACCGCGTCATCTGGACCAACTTCGGGTGCTGGTGTCTGATGGCCTGGGAAATGTTTACGCTCTTTGGTTACGTGACGCTCATGTACAATCTCGGAGATTTCACGCGATCGCTGGGCTACGATTCGCGCCACGCGTCGATCGTCGCGACGATGACCTCGGTTGGAATTTTGTATGGACGTCCCACCACGGGCCAGATGTGCGACCGGTTCGGACCAGTCAACGTCACCATCGTTGCCAGCTGGCTAGTGGCATTGTTCGCGCTCGCCAT
Source organism: Ogataea glucozyma (assembly GCA_003706155.2). Taxonomy (NCBI): domain Eukaryota; kingdom Fungi; phylum Ascomycota; class Pichiomycetes; order Pichiales; family Pichiaceae; genus Ogataea; species Ogataea glucozyma. The sequence continues at coordinate 48,564 of PPKO02000037.1, forward strand.
GTGGATTCCTTGCCGAAACTACGCCACCGCTATCGTGCTTTCGCTGTTTTGCGGCTCCCTTATGGGCACCATCTGGATCACAATGTCCTCAATGACAGCCTCTATCATCGGCTTGCGTAAGCTCGGTATCGCCATGGCTCTCTCCTGGATTGCGACAGGTATTTTTGGATTTGTGAGTCCCATTTTGGGGATTGTTCTCAAGTCTTCTGGACCTGCAAGCCCGACACAGTACCTGCATCCGGCGATCTTCGTGGGAGTTTGCTACTTCATGGCTGGTGTTTCGCTTGTGGTTCTGCGGGGGTGGATCATTGTGCGCAATCGGACTTGTCCGGATCTTCGCAATGAAGAGCTTTTGTGGTCCACAAATGTTCCCTTCATGCAGGGACTTCGCAGTACATTTGACTTGACTTTTCAAAAAGTTTAGCCACGTGCACCAGCCACCACTCGAAAGAAAAATTTCATGTTGCACCGCCTCAATTTTACCTCGAACGTTTGGGTTGATCGCATGATGGAGTACCCATCACCAACTCGTTCTCTATAATTCAACTGTCTTCTATTACCTGGTCGCGTTCCATCAAACGTCCCGCGTCAGTCTATATATCGTAGCCTTGCTCCTCGGCCTTGCGCTGGTGCGTCACAATGTCGGTACTCTCCCATGGATAAGCGATCCAGCAATCTGGGAACTCGCCTCCCTTGATGTAGTTTCTGCCGTTCATGATTTCCGCAGGCAACTCGGCCTTCTTCTTCTTGTTTTTGTTGTGCAGAACGTAGATGAAGAACTCGGTATCGCTCTTCTCGAGACCTTTCTGCTTGGCTTGCAGTTCTGCGTCTTTCTTGAGCTCCTCGAGAGCATAATGTAGCGTTGTTCTTGTGTCGTCCACCTCGTCCACAATCAAAACGCGCTTGTTACACAGGTCAATTCCGCTCTGCTCATAGTTGATCCACTGGATTCTGTTCACTTGTGACCCGACTTCTTCGGCCTGTGTGGACACCGTGTTGATATCTTCGTACAGAGACAGCACGATAGCAAAGATTCTTTTGTTTGGTTCGCCCTCTTCTTTCAAAAACGTTCTCAGGATCCGGGCTGGAATGAACCCTCCCCCACCAATAGCGATGATAAGGTCGATGTTGAGCGGCTTGATGGTTTCAGCCGCATCCTTACACAACTGGTGCACGTTGTTGTACGAGATGTAAACTTTGTTCTCCTCAGACATGATGTGGTTAGACTTTCCAGGTGTATTTGAGGCCTCGAATGTGTGTTGCAACACGTTGACTTTCGAGATTCTGTTTGGCTTGATGGCTTCTTTTTTGAAATTTTTCAAGTTTTTTGATAAATAATTTTTCAGCTTGATATTGAAAAAAAAAAGAGGTGACTGCTGCAAGTTCCGCTCAGGATATCGGAGTGCCGAGTTCAAGATAGGAAATGCCCGTAAGATAAGCGTTTGATGAATCTGGATATGCAGCCACTGAGTGTCAAAGTCACATAAGGTGGTGATAAGTGGTAATAAATAAAATCGATAGTATGGATGGTGATAAATAATAATAAATAATAATAAATAGTTGATCACGGGATGATGAGTGATAGTCACAGCAGACTGGGCCGAAATGGGATCCATGAAACTCTCTAGCATCCAGTGACTCTAGTTCATCGGATCCGTTTGCTTCGCTCACGTGAAACATCTATCTCCCAACACTGAAAATCCTCACTGGATAGTCCTCATTGTACATACCGTGCTCATGCTCCTCGAGAATCCGCATCTTGTAGTTCTTGTTCAATGAGGGGGCCACAATCGGCTCGCCTTGGGGTCCCAAGAGCTCGCCTCTGACCACTGCTGGGTCGGTGGTAGCGAGAACCTCCGTCAGTTTCAGTTGTTCAGAGTCCACCACTGCCAGCTGCTTGACTCCCTCTTCGCCCTTGAGAAGTCTTGGATTGGCAGCAGTGCCCAATTGCAACAAGCCGCCGATCTTGGCCTGGTTGAATGCAGAAACTCTGGGGTACATTCTACGGTTGTCTCTCTTGTAGTAGTCATTCTGGACAATGTCTGCCGCCGGAATGGTCCGTGGGTCCTTGTACTTGAGTGGCGTGGATGATGGGGAGGGCACGCGATAGTATGGAACATACGGATTACCGCTTGACCTGTTTGGAACAAGAGTCAGGGTCTTCCTAATCACCTCCCAGATTCCTTTGGATCCGGTGGTGTATTTCTTCCAAACTGGGACGGGTCCGGACATGACAAGTAACAGTGGAGCAAGCTGACGAAGTTGGTGTTAATCGGTGGGATTCAGCTGTCTTGAATTCTCCCCTAATCGGCGATAAGTTTACTTGTGCCATTATTTTTTAAAAAGACTTTACACAATTTCTTCTCCTCCTATTGGCGTGTCTGCACCGGGTAACTTTTCCCCAACTTTTTTATTTCACAACTTGAACCTGAGGACATGAGCAAAAGAGCAGTAAAGGCCCAGTGTTCCATGTCCATCGATACACGCGAGAGCGATGCAACCAATCACAGACGCAGAGATACGTGATACAGGCTCTGGGAGGCGGATTCTGCGCAGCGCCAGGAGACTGCGGAGCCAGCGGGTGGAAATAGCCGACCAAGAGCAAGAACAAGACTCATGGGACAGTTCCGAAGGATCTGAAACGTCGGGCGACGAGGAAACCAACTCCCACACAGCTACAGACGCAGACGCCGAACTGCAGATTCCCGAGGTGGACATCCAAGAGATGATGGAGCTGGCGAACGAGCTGCTGGGCAGCTCGCAGTCGGGACGGAGATTGATGTTTACCAGTGATACTTTGACGGAGCGGCGAGGCTTGGGAGGCAGGAATGGCGCCAGCGCGGCCGGCAGAGTTGCTGCCGCTGCGGGAGCCCACGGGGCCCACGGGGCCGTAAGGGCCCACGACGACCGGCCTTTCTGGATGAAAATGGTGGACTCGATCACAATCACTCTGTTCCCGATCGTGCTGATCAGAGTGGTACGCAACATCCTGAGTCTGTCGTCTTTCTCGCTGGACATCTTGCAGGACACGTTTGACTTTATCGACTACGTGCAAGGGGACAGGCGTGGAAACAGCAGCTCTCTGATCATGAAGTTCGGCAACGTTGTGGGCCGCGAGTTTCCCGGCTGGAGCAGCAACGTCAAGATCGTGTTTACTCTTGCTGTGTTCTACGTCTACACTGTACTTTTCTCGCTTTTGATGGTGGCGTCGTTTGCCTTTTTGGTGCTTTGTTTGGTGTGTTCTTTGGGCAAGCGATGGCAGTCTGTGGAGCGCTTTCTTTTCAGCGTGTTGCGCTACGGCGAGGGCTGCGTGTGAGGTAAAATGGTTTGGTTATTAGTGTGTTTCATGGTGTTATAAACTAACAAAGTTCGCTATCTTACGCGGTGTTGTAGTTGGGAAGGTTGTAAAAAAGCCTGAGTTTTTCATGCCAAAAATCTTGTTGGTGTACGGATTTAGTGAAGTTGTAACACCAAAAATTCTCAAGAAAAAATCACAAATACACCATACTTTCCCCCAAAAAACCTCCAAAAAACCCCCCAAAAAACCCCTTTTCGCCCGGCCAAATCCCCTCCAAACCGCCTGCTTCCTTCCCTGACGCAATCAGACCGAAACAAGTCACAAACGCTCCCCGCCATGTCGGAAATTGCACAGAATTCAGGGGCTGCCAAAAGACCTCTGGAACAGATCGACTCGGAGCTGGGCTCGACCCCGGCGTCCGAGGCCGCGTCCAAACGTCCCACGCCGGATCCCGTGGCCCCAGGAGGTACCACGGTGAGTGGCGGAGCGTCGAAAGTGCCGGCACACGTGCTGCAGCGCCGCAGAGAGGGCCGTCTCAGAGCCATGGAGAAGCTACAGACCAAACTGGACGAGCTCGGGATCCGTAGAACGGACCAGGAAAACAACCTCAAGTTCAGCTCCATCCCAACAGTCCAGCTCATCAACCAGAAAAACTACTATACAGACTACCTGAAGAAGGATGACCAGATCAGAATGGTGAGAGAGATGAAAGAGCGGATCAACGAGAAACGGCTGGCCAAGAAGCAGGCCGAGCTCGAGAAGAAGCAACAGACCCAGGACGTGATAAGCAAGCTCAAGACCAACGCAGCAGCAGCAGCCGCGTCCTCGGGAAGCGCGGCAACCTCCAACAACAACTCGGAGCTGGACGACGATAACGACGACGACGACGACGACGAGGACATCGTCCAGGGCTCCAGAACGCTTGTGTTCCACCCGGGCTCCGCCAACATCCGCCTGGGCTTCTCCACAGACGTGGACCCGGTCGTTGTTCCCAACTTGATCGCCTACAAGCGCGAGGCCGGAAAACACCCGTACACCACGAACGAGAAGGAGAACGCAGACGACCGTTCTCACACCACAAAAGACCCCCATAGAGAAATCGACTCCCGAGGCGACGCCAAGATCGTGGACTCCGTCTACACCAGCACCAAGAAGATCATCGTGTCCAACTTCAAGGAGAGAATGAAGTACTACAAGCGAAGAATCCTGCCGAACTCGAACGAAACGTGCTACAATTACAACAAGAGAGCGGAGCCGGAGCAGATCAAGGACCACGACGACATCCACAGGGAAGAGTTCATTGCGCGAAGCTCTGTGGACCAAAACTACGTCATTGGCGATGACGTTTACCGTCTGGAGAGGTTTGACGAGTGGCTGATTCGGTCGCCCTTTCTGAACGGGCATTTCAACGACCAGGATGTGAGCTACCAGTCGCCGGAGGAAGTGCTGGGAGACATCGAGCTGATTCTGATGGACACCCTGGCCAAGCATTTTGGCATCACCAACAAGAAGGCATTGGCGGGCTACAGCTGTGTCTTCATCATCCCCAACCTGTTTGACAAGTACTATGTCGAGGCTATGGTTGATTTCCTGAGCAGGACGCTCGGATTCTCCCAGATCGCCTTCTTCCAGGAAGGGTTGTGTGCCACGTTTGGATCTGGAGTCAGCACAGCCTGTGTGGTTGACATCGGAGCCACTTCGACCAAGGTCAGTTGTCTGGAGGAAGGGTACATTTTCCCCAGTTCGCAGATTGAGCTCTCGTACGGAGCCAACGACGTGACACGGTTCTTCATGAAGAACCTGATTTCCCAGCAGTTCCCCTACAGGGACGTTGATCTCAACAACTTGAGGGACTGGAGACTGGCCAACGAGCTGAAGGAGAACTACGTCACGTTCAATGACGCCAACGTGGCTGTGCAGCTTTTCAAGTTTGTGAGCCGCCAGCCTGGCCAGCTGAGTGAGAAGTACGAGTTCAAGTGTTTTGACGACGTCATGGTGTCTCCGATGGGGCTATTTTATCCCGAAGTTTTCACCGAGGATGCCATGGAAGGCGGAACTGGCAACAATTCGATCACGTTGGGGCGGATCTCGCCGCAAAAGAAGCTCGCCAGGCGCCTTTTCGGCCGCTACGGCACGCTGGATGGACTCGATTTCGGTGTCGTTGATTCGCTGGCTCAGGACTCGGAGTGTGAGGGTAAATGGGTCGTCGATATGGACATCGGCCCTCTGGCGGAACATCTCCTGCTGAACGATGTGGAGCCGAACCTGAACACGGTCAAAAAGCCCAAGAAAACGAGGCCTGCTGCTACGTCTGACGACTATCGAGTCAACATGACGCCGCTCGATAGAGCCATCATCGAGTCCATTTCCTATGCCTCTTTTGGAGACCAGCAAAGACTCGAGAGGATGTACTCCAACATTCTTGTTGTTGGAGGAGGCAGCAAGATCGAAGGGCTTGACGCGATCCTCGTCGACAGACTCCACATGAACAGGTCTGCGATCCTGGCCTCCAACAAGCTGGGAGAGTGCACCAAGCTCGTTTCGCAGTGGAAAATGGAGTTCGAGGCCCAGGAGGCCAACAAGGACGAGGCTTTCCACCTGACGAAGCAGCAGATCAACGAGCTGAACGGGGTGATCAACAACTCCTCGATCACCCCGATCGAGATCCTGTCAAACTCAAAGGATATCGACCCGGCAATCCTGGTCTGGAAAGGTGGCTCTGTCTTTGCGAGACTGAAGATCATTGACGAGCTGTGGATTACGAGCACCTACTGGGATATGTTCGGATGCCGCGCGTTGAACTATACGAGTCTATTCAACTACTAGCGAGCAACGAGCAAAGCAGGAAGTGACAGAGGCTGGCTGAAAACGACTGTGGTGGCTATCGACGGGTTTTTGATATAACTGTGACGTAAGCGGAGACAGAGTAGCGAGTTTATAGGATTTACATGTCAAATCGCAACCAAAAGGTGACTGAGTTGACAAATTCGCTAGGAAGACCTTAAGGTGGCCCCACTTTATGGTTCGAGAGGAGTTTTCTAGCATCGATCAAAGTGACAGGAATGTACTCTCGAAAGCGGGATTCGACCAGTAATTTTTGTTCCCCAGCAACAGCCAGAAGGACCTTCATCAACAGACGAAGCCAGCCGGGTGATGGGTGAGCTCGAAGGAAACAGGAGACCGGTGTAACCGCAATAGGTTGCTTACGTAATCCCACGCTCTCTACACCCCGCCAATTCAATGCACGACCGGCCGCGGTTGACCCAAATGGCTCTCGGTCCGAGGTTCGTTACGTTTCACGGTTCTGCTGGTACGCCTTGCCCCGTCGTTCGCTTGTCGCTTGCTCGCCGTTTTGTTGTTCCCGGTCCCGCGTTCACGTAAACCGCAGGCCTCCATGATGCCTGCCTGCTTACCTAAGCCGCGCAAAAACCATTTCTCGGAGTATTTATTCTCGTAAGATTTTGTCGATCTGGCTGAGCAAGGGCAGTCGAGGGGCACCAGTCACAAACCTGTCTTACTTCAAAGTCATGAGCGTTTCTTGCCCCCTCGACGGACGCGTCCTGGTTCCGTTAGACTTTCTTGGTGGTACTAGCTCGTGCTCACTCCTTGCTTCTCCCATCTCTAGCTCGTCGCTCCTGGTTCTCCGGATCCGCAAACCCCGGGATGCATGCACCGCCACACCTCGAAAAACTATTTTCCGGTATAGGCGTCCCCGGAGCTGAGAGACGCGAAGCGAAAAATTGAAAATAAAAGACGATGTGCCGCGGGGCCGTGGTGGCGTGTTCGCGGGTGCGCGGCCCACGGGCCCACGGGACGCCAGTCGCCCGTGACGAGCGCGCGGGCGGGCGGCGCCGCCGTCAGGCTTCGGCCTCGCGCACGTTTCGCGAGCGGTCCGGTGTCCGAAGAAGTCCCCTACTTCTCCGGGCTGTGGCGGTGCGGGCGGTCGGAACGGCGCAGATTTGGTGCTTTGCGCCCGCGCGCGACTCGCCCGTGTGGCTGGTGAAGGATTGCATCCATCCATCTTTGTTGGCACCAAAACTCAGGTGGAGCAGAATTATCGACAATAAACTCAACTTTGGTAACGTGTATATTTATTTACCACTTCTTTTCTTCAGCTATCATTGTTGTTGTTTTTCCTCCATAGAACTCACATTCTCATCCCACACACTCACCATGATGTTCAGAAGAGCCTTTTCCACCACGAGGTGCGCTAGAAACTACTCCGACACCATCAAGAACCTTAAGATCACAAAGGACACCAAGGTGATCTACCAAGGTTTCACCGGTAAGCAAGCCACCTTCCATGCTGAACAGGCCCTCGCTTACGGTACCCAGATTGTCGGTGGTACCAACCCTAAGAAAGCTGGCCAGACTCACTTGGATAAGCCAGTTTTCGCCAGTGTTGCCGATGCTATGAGAGAGACTGGTGCTACTGCCACCGGTATCTTTGTTCCACCTCCAATCGCTGCTTCTGCCATTGAGGAGGCTATTGCTGCCGAGATCCCATTGGCTGTCGCCATTACCGAAGGTATTCCACAAGCTGACATGCTCAGAGTGTCCCAGATCCTCAGAACCCAATCCAAGACTAGACTCGTGGGTCCAAACTGTCCTGGTGTCATTGCTCCAGGCGAGTGCAAGATCGGTATCATGCCTCAAAACATCCACCAGAAGGGTAGAATAGGTATTGTTTCCAGATCCGGTACTCTGACCTACGAGGCTGTCAACCAAACCACCAAGTTTGGTCTTGGTCAAAGTTTGGTCATTGGTATGGGTGGTGATCCATGCCCAGGTACCAACTTCATTGACGCTTTGACTCTGTTCCTCAATGACCCAGAAACCGAGGGTATCATCTTGATTGGTGAGATCGGTGGTGAGGCCGAAGAAGAGGCTGCTGACTTCCTCAAGCAATACAACTTGACCAGAGAGGTTCCAAAGCCAGTTGTCTCGTTCATTGCCGGTGTCACTGCTCCTCCAGGAAGAAGAATGGGTCACGCTGGTGCTCTTGTCTCCGGTGGTAAGGGTACTGCTGCCTCCAAGATCGAGGCTCTCACTGCTGCCGAGGCCGTTGTCGTTCCATCCCCAGGTAGACTCGGTAAGGCTTTGTACGACCAATTCGTCGAGAGAAAGTTGTTGTAAGCTAACAGCGAGCAACGACAAGTCGATGTGTATGGCTTAGCTAAGGCGATTGTCACAGTAAGAACTATATATAAGAATTGATTCTGTGCGGCAACAAAGATAACATCGAGCGAAGCGAGTTGTTTGTACCGAAGTTGACCTCCCACAACGAGCGAAGCTGCTTGCTTAGGTAAGCAACACCTTGATCAGGAGAATTCGGTGCACCAGATTTGTCAACGTACTCTACCCTCAAAGATGAATTTGACACTCTCAATAGAAAAAAACTACTAGCAATCACCCAAATAGTTTGTACGCAGTCAAGAGCATTGACTTCGAAATCACAACTTGCCTGGCATGCTGTTCTCGTTCGTTGTTTTATTTCGTTACTACAACCCTGAATCCTATACAAAAACGTTTGTTCGTGTCATAAGTGTCTCCGTCATTGTATCCCAGGTCAGTTGTCGATAGATTCACCAATCAACGCAGTGTCCTGTCAGTTGGTATCCCATTAAGTCTCAATTAATCAAGCTTTCCACCAAGACCTCAATTTGACCCGCTTCGCTCGCCTCGCTCGTCAAATCGCTTCCCCATCTTGTTCAATCTCCACTTCCATTGACCCAAAACATTATGCAACTCGATCAACCGCCGCATCTTCTCGCGACGCAGCCACTCTGAGCCATCTTCCAATTCTCGATATAGAACATAGTACTCCTTATAGGTTTCTTGAAACTTTGTGATCAAATCCCGGGCTGTGCTGGAATTTTTTCCGGGCTGTGCTTTTTTCTGCTGCAAGGGAATGAGCACTCCTGCTGAAGACGGCGCCGATGACGCGGACGCCGGCGCTGAGTCTGTGCGCGTGTTTTTGGGGAACGACATCGTTTTCGGTGTCACTAGTGGTGAAGGTGTCTGGCTCTGCTCGGCCTCGAGCTTGTCTTTCTCGTCCTCTCCATCGCAAGAGCTGGTCGGAGAAAGTTTGATTCGCTTGGACGAAGACATCACGGAATTTGTCGAGCCGGTCGACCCCGCGGAGCTGGTAGACGAGTTGGATATCTCTGAAACAGTTCGCTTGCGTTTCTGGTGCGATAATGTAGCGTTGTCTGAGGACTCGTCGGAGGACTCCGACAGAATGGGCGAGTTGGTGCGGAGCGTGGGTGTTTTCGTGGCTATTGTAGACTTCATTTTGGGCTCCACTTTGGGCTCCACTTTGGGCTCCACTTTGGGCTCCACTTTGGGCTCCACTTTGGGCTCCGGTTTACATTCTGGCTTCTTTCTCGAAAGTCCGAGACCTATAGGCTTCAGTTCTGGCGCCAAAACCGAGGATTTGGTAAGATCCCTCTTAGGGATGGGAGATGACAGTGGATTTTCTTTGATTGGCGGTTCTATTAGTGAGGGCACAGTCGCCTGCTCGATTGGTTTGGTCGGATATTGCTTTCTTCTAACCTCCACGGCCGAACTATCTCTGGAGATCATCAGCCTAATAGGGTGATTTTTTGGGTACCCAGAACGATCCAAGTAGCTGTTCAGTCTGGCCAATGCGCCGGAATTCGCCACGTCAGAGCTCCTCACCAACATCTGGTACTCCTGCTTCAAGAGTTTTGTCTTTGCATCTAGCACTTCATCCATCAGCTTCTCCACCTTTTTGAGTTCGCACTGCAGAGCCTTGGTCACGTGACCCGCTGAGACCGGCTGTTTCTGCTGATTCAAGTACTCCAGCAGCCTGAACTTAAAAGCCAGGTCCTCGAGAGCTTCGTTATCAGTGGCGGCGGGTGGCTTGAAGTTGAGCAAGTTCAGTTTATAGCTGATTGTGCCGAGGTTGACGCAGCTGCCCTCGGCATTGCCGAGACTTGAGTACACGTCTGTCTTTGATTCGGTCACACTGGCCACTTTGTACAGTTTGCCATTGATTCTGAACGCTTCCACCATGTTATTCTTGACCACCAATTTCACTTTGCCTGAAAGCGCACTTTGATTGGGCATTGTCCTGACACCGGCATACTGTCTGAGCATTGCTCCCAGCTGATCGTGATTCAGCCTCAGCAGCAGATTGTACCGGGCAGACTCGGACTCGGAGCACGGAAGGAGCTGCGATATCAACGGAGGCATTCTTGTGGAAATTTCAAAGAATCCTAGGCTAAAACCTTGCCGGATTGTCCCCAAATGCCGTTCGAAATCCTCTTCTCTCCTCCTTCATACAGGCCTTAATTTCGGGAAATCGCACTCGTGCAATTTCTTTGTATTTTTTTCCTTGCCCCAAAATTAACCTGAATTCCTGTGTATTTTTAGTTGCCAATTTTGTACAATTTGTGAGCCTATTTTCCCAGCTTTACAGGTTTTTTCGGTCTCTCACCACGCCCTTTCCTGCTCAGTGATGGATCCGTTTTACGACGTTTATCAGGACGGGCTGTCCCAGCTGGAATTGCTCAGGTCCACGTCGCCCAACTCGCTAGAATTCAACAACATCAAAACCGAGCTCATAGAGATAATAAATGACTTGTCAAACGCAATCGAAGTGATCAATCAGTCCAAGAGTCGGGCCCAATTGGGGAATTCCAACGATACGTTTCATGACATCGCACAGTCTGAGCTGGACCAAAGAAATGAGAAGCTCGCCCGACTCAAAGCAGAGTTCAACTCTCTCATCAAATCGACCAATTTGCCAGGCCTTTACTCCGACAACCCGTTCGAAGACCCGTCCCCCACAACAAGAAACCCCGAAGAGGAGTTCAATGAACGCTACACACAGCAGGTGATACGCCAGCAGGATGAAATCATTTCCAACGACCTGACAAACTCGATCAATACGCTGCATCAGCAAGCTCTCAGTATAGGAAACGAGCTTGATTATCATGGCGAGTTGCTCCAGGACGTTGAATCTGATATGGATAGACTGAATTTCAAGCTGGTGAACAATGGAATCAAAAAAATCAACAGGTTTCTCGAGACGAACGAGCGAGGAGGAAATTGCTGTATAGCTGTTCTTATCGGAGTGCTCATTGTGGTGTTGGTTTTGTTGGCAGTGGTATGAGCGCTTTGGACAGCGAGCAAATAGAGTGGTGAGTGATGGTCAATGAGCTATACGCAACATTACACTGTAGCTTCAGTCAATGTTCGCCTTCTAATAATACAGTTCAGCTCATATGGCTATTTGGCAAGAAGCGAGGAAGTTGCCAGGTTGACAAGGGTACTTTTGTGCTTTGGAAAGGCTCCATATTCGAGTCAATAAGTACTCTTAGTGAACATTCTGGATATCATCCGCACGTTCAGTTGTACCGAGATATGTGCTTCCGCTAACTCAAGCGTAGGTGTCATGATTGTAAAAACACTTTGATCTGTAGCTTGAGGACTGCCTTGACGTAACCCAGAACAATCGCTTATACTATCACGTTGACTACAAGTAGACATGTCACGGGGTCAAATTACCGAGAGTCCTTCGAGAATTGCGTTCTAGTGTTTCTGTGACTACAGGCGATTCGTGTCGCTAATCGTACTCTGATAATTTCTCAAATACCTTGGACATGCCTAACGATTCGCTTCGCTCGTCCTTAGCGACTCACATTGCTCACCGCACTTTATAAATTCAAAGAATTGGTTTCTCATGACGATATAATAAATCAAATAACACTCTTTACATTTATTCCTGTTGGAAAACATCCTTCAAGAAAGCATCCTCCTCAGCCAAGTGCATAGCCTTGGAACCAGCGGCAACAGAGGCAGATGGGTCTCTACCAGCGTATCTCAACTCCAACTTCTTGTCAAGACCAGCCTCCTTCAAGGTGGTCTGGATTCTTGGCCAGACGAAAGAGTTGGCACCCATGTTGAATGGCTCCTCTTGACACCAGACAAGGTCCTCGATGGCTGGGTACGAAAGCAAAGCGTCTCTCAATTGAGCGAATGGGAATGGGTGCAATTGCTCAATCTTGATGAATGCAGTGGTCTTGTCTTCCAAAGTTTGTCTTCTCTTGTGCAGAGCAGTGTAAACTTGACCAGTACAAAGAACAACTCTCTTGATACCTTCCTTCTCGTTGATAGACTTTCCGAGCTCAGCATCCTCGATGATCCACTTGAATTGTTCTTGCTCAGTGAATTCAGAGATGTGTGATCTGGCCAGTGGGTGTCTCAGCAAAGACTTGGAGAAGAACAAGACCAATGGCTTTCTAAATTGACGGTGCATCTGTCTTCTCAGCAAGTGGAAAATAGAAGCTGGGGTCGATGGGTAAGCAACTTGCATGTTACAGTCTTGGTGTTGTCTTTCCAACTTCTCTGGAGATGGGAAGAATCTTGGGTCTTCGTTACAGAGCAACAAGTATCTCTCGATTCTACCGGAAGAGTGCTCCGGTCCTTGACCGTCGTAACCGTGAGGAAGCGACAGAACAACACCAGATCTCTGCTTCCACTTCGACTCACCTGAAGAGATGAACTGGTCAATGATCACTTGGGCAGTGTTGGCAAAGTCACCAAATTGGGCCTCCCACATCACCAAAGCGTCTGGTGAAGTCAAAGAATAACCGTACTCGAATCCCATAACACCGTACTCGGACAAAGACGAGTTTGAAATGACGAAGTCACCTTGGTTTTCGTCCAAATGCTTCAAGGGGGTATAGGTATCCTCGGAAGACTGATCGTGCAAGACAGCGTGTCTTTGAGAGAAGGTACCTCTCTCGACATCCTGACCAGAAACTCTAACGTGGTAACCTTCGAGGGCCAAAGAACCAAAGGCAAGAGCCTCACCAGTAGCCCAGTCAATTCCCTCACCGCTCTCGGTGGCCTTCAATCTGGCACCCAGAATTCTCTTGAGGTTTCTGTGCAAAGTGAAGCCTTCTGGAACAGTAGAAATGACCTTACCAATCTTCTTGACAGTGTCCTCCGGAATGGCAGTTGGCAAGTGTGGAAGAACCTCAGTAGCAAGCTCCTTTGGTGACTTGAATCCTTCCCAAGGAGTGGTCAACCATTCTCTAGAGTCTGGCTTGTATTCCTTGGACTTGGAGAATGACTCCTCCAAAGTGTTCCACACCCATTGTTTGTGCTCATTGATGTCATCGACAGTGAAAGTACCATCTTTCAACAACTTGTCAATGTACATGTCCAAGACTTGCTTTTTCTCAGCAATCTTCTTGTACATCAGTGGCTGGGTGAAAGATGGCTGATCTGTCTCGTTGTGTCCGTGTTTACGGTATCCGACAATGTCGATGATGACGTCCGAGTTGAAAGTGGCTCTCCACTCGGCAGCCAAGTTGAAAACAAAAACAACAGACTCAACATCGTCAGCATTCACGTGGAAAATTGGAGCGTTGATCGACTTGGCGATATCCGAAGGGTATGGAGTCGATCTGGCGAATCTTGGATCGGTGGTGAAACCGATCTGGTTGTTGACAATCACGTGAACGGTACCACCGGTAGCGTAGGCAGGCAGAGAGGTGAATCCCATGGTCTCGTAGACAACACCTTGACCGGCAAATGCAGCATCTCCGTGTAACAAAACCGCGAGAGCCTTGTTGAACTCGCCAACATCATTCTTGTAGTGCTGGATGGCTCTGGTTCTACCCAAAACAACAGGATCCTCGGCCTCCAAGTGGGATGGATTGGCCACAATGGACAAATTCACAGTCTTACCGGAAGTGGTTGGTCTAACATAATTCATACCCAAGTGGTACTTGACGTCTCCAGATCCTTCGTCGAACTCCTTGGAACCAGTGAACTCAGAGAAGATGGCCTCGGCTGGCTTTCTCACCACATTGGCCAACATGTTCAGTCTTCCTCTGTGGGGCATTCCGATGACAACGTCCTCGACACCGAGATCGACAGCGGTGTCAATCAAGGCCTTCAGACCAGGAACGACAGACTCGGCACCTTCGAGACCGAATCTCTTGTCATTTGGGAACTTGGTCGACAAGAAGTTTTCGAACTCGCAAGACCAAATCAATCTGTCCAAGATCTGTCTCTTTTGGTCAGTGCTGTACTTGAAAGGCTTTGGGATTTCGATTCTCTCTCTGAGCCAGTCACACTTCTGTCTAGAAGGAATGTGGACATATTCGACACCGTAACTGGAGCAGTAGATCTCCTCACATGTCTTGATGATGTCCTTGAGCTTCATAGTCTTGGTTCCTTGCTTCAAGAAGTATGGCAAGATACCTGGACCAAGAGTTATCTCTTTTTCGAGGTCGGCCTCAGTGAAGCCATAGTACTCGAGGGTGAGCTCTCTTGGTAGTGGAGTGCTCTTGTCATCGCCGAAAGAGATCCCCAATGGGTCAATGTGTGCCTTTTGGTGGCCTCTGACTTGGTATGCTCTCACAAGAAGTTGTGCTTTCAAGTGGGTCAAGATACCTTCGCTAAGGTCTCCAGAAGCCTCTGTAGGCACCAAGTTTGGAATTCCTCCCTCTGGGTGAGGCACTAAAGTTGGTGGGGCAATGAAAGCCGAAGAAGCCGGCTTGTTGCCGTTCAAGTTCTTGAAGTATGCATCCCAGGAAACGTGGACGGACTTTGGGTCTTTGGTCCAAGCCTCGTACATCTCGTCGATGTAGTTGGCATTGTTGGTTTGCAAAAAGCTGTCAAAGCCAGTGGCAAGACTTCTGACGCTGTGTTTGGCTGCGAAAGCCTGACAGGCCTGACGAGCGCGAGCCCTAAAGGTATTCTTTGTAACTGATCTCAGCATGGTTTTAGTTCAACTCCTTTTCCATCGACAAACGACGATCTGTATTCTCGATCTCTTTGGTTAGAAAGGATGGGAGGTGTATGCTGTTGGAGGAAAAAAGGTTGAATTCTTTCTGTCTACAACAAACAACACCAAACTTGGAGAAAGAAACAACAAATACTATAGGGAATAAAACTACAGTATGGCAAACCCAGGGTATTTTTTTTCTCCATACTAAAACAATATAATTCACAGTAAAACCAGCGCTGACGTAAGCCCGCGCCCGCGTCCGTGCATCAATAGGTTGCGCGAAATTGGTAAAAAAGCTCCGTAAGCATAAACATGCGCCGCTGATTGGCTGGTTCCAGAGCGCCGCCGGTGCCGTGCACGAAATCTTACAGAAAAAGGCAAAACCCCCATTTACCCAGAAATATCGCTCTTGGCCCGGGAAATTTTGACCCATACCACACTGAGTGTGGGAACTGCGTGGACTTTTGACAAATTCGATTTGTGCAGGGCCTCCCCCGCATCTGGGGCACTTCCTCCGTTTCGGAGTTGTGCGGAGCGGCCGTTGATCTGAGTGGCCATCTGCCATCCTGCCATCAGATTTCCCCGGGGCAAAGTAAAAATAAGAAAAGGCTACTGCTGAAGTAAGCAAGACAAACTGACGAGCAAGGGTATTGATGATCAAGCCAGGATTGATCAAAGCATTTGGTAAAATTGTAGCCGTAGTGTGACTCATCTATGCAAGAAGAACTGGACGTGTCCAGAGAAGGTCTTCTTTGACACGGGAACTACCTCATTAAACCATGTCTCACGACCCAGCTCACTAGCGAGCAGAAGTAATTGATAGATGTTCAATCTTGCACTTGCTTACGTCATTTTTGCCCTTTCCCACCTGTCAAAATTTGCCTGTTCTATTCAGTCGATCGTCGCCCGTTGGATTTGGTTCCGTCGCTGCACTGCCATCTTCAAGTTCACCAAGTTTTTTTTTTTTCATCGTTGACTTTTCAAGATCAAAAATCACCATTTGTGCTTTGTACCGGTAGCTCCCTAATCAAATTTCACACGCCTCCGCTCCGCCGGTCACATGAACGCATTCGTCACGCAAAGCTTCTTCCGTGTTTCCGCATGTTTGTTGTCAGCATCCCGAGATTGATACGACGGCCGGGCTTTGGTGCTGGCACTTTTGCGCGCAGCGTGAGCTACTTTTCCGATGCTAACACGCTCTGTCGGCCTGCATCGGGCTCCACAGGTTCTGTTGGGGAACTAACTGACCCCAATTTCCATATTGACTACAAACTGAAGCGCCGATTCAAGCCCAGAGCCCCATATCCTCAGTTTCTTCAAGGAGTGCTTCTAGACATCGACGCTTCCAGAGTCTCAGGTGTCCCCATCAATGACGTCACGCTCGCCAGAGTGCTCAAACGAGTTCACACGGCCGACTATGTGGTATTTTTCCAGAAACTAGTGCAATCGGGCCACGTTTTCGGCCACTATCCCGAGATGTCTACGGTCTTGAAAAGACTTGTCAACGGAGGTGTTGAAGGATTGCGGTGTTTTCTCAGCTGTGGGCTGGTCCTGGACGGCTGTTTTGGCGGTAATGTGGATCCGCGTGTGGCAGATGTGTTTCAGCGACAGTACACCGACCGGATGCGCCAGATCACCGTCAAGCTGCTGATTCAAAAACGATATTGCGACAAAGCTGCCAACTTTCTGCAGCTTTATAGAGCCACGTTGGCCTCGCAAGCCGAGATCGACGCTCGGTACGTGCCGCTGTACAACGAGCTGCGGATTCAGAACGGTCTGGCCCCCATAGTGACCTCTTTGGATGCTGTCCATGCCAATATTGAGCAACTACTGAAGTACTATTTTGTCAAGCAAAAAGACATGAGGAAAGGACTGATGCTTCTGACGACCTATTTTGATAGCGGCAATCGCCAACCGCTCCCCACATACAAAACGAGTCTCATCAACCAGCACTTCCTGACCCATATGGCCCGTCGACAGGAAGTTACGGTAGAAGTCTTGATCGGATACGTGGTGGCTCTGTATCCTGCTGCTCGCCAAGTGTTGATCGAAACCGGCTTTCTCAACATGGTGTACAACAACAAGGTTGCCAATACCTTTGATCCTGTCCATGAGCTTCTGGACCCGACAGTGAGAGAGGAACTCAAATTGGGGGCTGATACGACTCCTCCGTTACAGATATTTCAGCAACTGTACCTCTGTTTTCTGTTTGAGTACCGCCCCACGAAGCTGCAGACAAAACTGCTATTCCAGCACTATTTGGCCGTTGTCAAAACCCACAAAGACACAAGACACCACCCGTTCTCCGCCTCAAATCACGACAGTTTGATTCTCGAGTGTTTTCTCAAGTATCTTGTTGAAGGACTCAAAAAGCCCTCGTTTGCTACTAGGTTTATTCGTGACTACCTGGACACTGTGGGCCACGATGCAAAAGGAACCCTTCGCTCTACAGAGCTCAGCAACACTTTGGCCAGGCTCGCTGCTCAAGACCTCACCCTCGCTGCCCAGATGGCAAGGGAGCTGCGCCCATTTGTCACGCTCAACTCCAAATTCTACTACAGTATGGTCTACAACCTGTACAAGATCGGTGACTTGGAAAACGCCAAAGTGTACTATGACTTCATGCTGAATGAACACGAAAGCGGGCCCAATTCTGCTAGGATCTTTACCTATAGGAACCTGGCCCAGATCTGCTATGAAAACCAGTGGCCTGTCCCTCAGTGTTATGAGAATGAGCTAAGAGAGGATCTGGGGGAGAAGGCGCTTGATTTTGAGGAGCTTTTGACGCTCCTGGCAACGAATGACGCAAAAACGGGCGAAGCGACAGCAAGCGGAGCAGCTTGATGATCTCGAGGAGGTGGTGGAAAATTCGATAGCTGGAAGCTGAAAGAACTGACTGCTCCTCACCGGAATCGTTGGGCATTGGAGACCTGAGTATCGATGTAACGGACTGCAGCAGAAGATCACTCTCCGACTCCGAAGAGACACTATTGATGATGTCTTGATACATAGATTCCGATTACAACGACTAATAAACGACTAACAGCCAAGCATACCTCATACACTACGGAATAAATCACAGAATAAATATTGATATTTCAAACAGATCCCAACCAAAAACATAAAATCAAGTGGAAAAGTTCAAGGTGCAAAATCACCAAATCTCTTTCCGTTGCCTATAATTACCAGGGAGCCCTCTCCCAAAAACTAGAGTTCATTGGCCAGGTCTGGCCACACCCGCAAATCTTGCCAGCTTGTGTACCCTGAAAGGTGTAGGTGAATCTGGGGACAGATTAGCTCACTGGCTTGATGTGCTAGCTCTCATTTGCGCACTTCGCCCCCCTTAAATATCCTCACCAAACCCATCCAAAGTCACCACTTGACCCGGCTTGAAAGCAGGAAGTCCCAAAAACGGACACCCGTCACACCTGAAAGCATCTCCAAGGGCACACGAGCCACAACCGCCAGTCTTTCCTTCTATCGTGAAATCGATTTCAGTCAGCTCGCCCTCGGTGAACTTGATCTTCGCTCCAAGCTCCTCTCTTGCCTTCTGCTTTCTCTTCATGATTCTCTCTTCAATCTCCATGGCCTCTTGGGTGGCAGATCTGGCCATGCTTCCCAAGATGCTATCCTGAACGGACCTTTGTCTTCTTTCTTCTTCCTCCTCTTTCTCCTTCAGTCCGCAAGTACAGTCTTTACAAGCCTTTCTTCTTTTCTTGCCTTTGGTTGAACACTGCACTGGAACCACCACGGGGGTGCTCAAATTCAGTTCGGCGGAAGCCAAGAGCTCGTCCTCGTTGATGAATGCGTCTCTGGATAGAGACCCCGTCCTTGTCGTGTACTCGTTGTCACTGTCTGTGTTGTTACTGTCACTTTCGCTGATATTGTCGAAATCGTCAAAAAACACCAATTTGGTTTCTTTCAGTCTCATTTGTTCCTGAATTGATTCAGTCTCGTCTTCATCGGCCTCTGACGAGTCGGTGAGCACTGGGGGCGACGTGAGTCTCTTGAAAGACGGAAGCTTCTTTTGAGTTTGCTGTGTAGTTGGTCTTCTCAGTGGGACCGCCACCGATGCTGGCTTGGCAGTGTCTGGCTTGGCCCAGAACGACTCGTCCTCGGCAATGATGAAGCCGCACATAATGGCCTCGAGGGCACAATCATCTGGCATCAGTCCTGTGAAACGGCCGTTTGCCACCAGAGCATCGTAGAGTTTTGTAATCAGGCTCGAGTTGAACTTGTTTCGTCTGGCCTCTTTGGGTGCAAGATAGTGTATGAGTTTGTATGTGTTTGCTGGCAATTGGTACTGTTCCTGGGCCACTCTGTCGATAACGTGTTGCACCAAGTCAGCCTCGGGGTTTGAAAGTAGCAACTCCCGCTTGGTCTGCTCCACCTGTCCCGGCTCGGCCGCAACCGTCGGATGCAACAACAGCAGAATCTTTGTGCTCATTGTGTGTATCTGTGTGGTGATTCTGGGGTGTTGGATGTAGGAACAAGGCACCTAATGATTCTGTTTCTCCTTTAAATTGGAAAATTTTTAAATAATCTTCTCACTTTTTTTTGGATTTTTTTTTCTTTTGAGGTACGCGAGAAACTTCTAAATCGCCGGTTCAGGAACTAAACCGGGCCGGTTTAACACGGTGGGTGAAAGATTGTTGGTAGCAAAGTAGTTGATGAAGCAGCTGTAGTAATCGAAATGACTAGCAAGAACTGCGAATGGCTTGTCTGATATAATCCACCACCTCCAGCAATCTGCACCGGTAATCGCAAGTCTCAACGGCGCCGCAGATTAATAAGCGGAATCGTGAGGAAAATGTCGCCTATTCGGGTAAGTCAAAGACGGAGAATAATTAGACGTTTGGTGGAGAATATTAAAAACGGAAAGTCAAAGTCTAGCAGGCAATTGATACATCAACGACGGGAAAGGCAATCCGGTGTGATAGGAGATTGATAGCAGTTTATAGAGAGAGACATGTGATGTGGTGAGTAGATTGTCGCTCGTAACTGACAATCCCTGACTCGCCACATCTAATCACAAAAGCCCGGGGCGGTGCAAACTGGAAAGATGACTCAGCGAAAAATTAAAATCTGTTACCCGGCCTCAGGAATTCAAAACCTGAAGGAACCAACCAACTCCACTGAGAGTGTAATGCTGCTACTTCGTCTACGCATTCACAAGTATAATGCAAGATTCAAACGCTATGTACAGCACGCTACCTACACACTATTATCGCTCGTCGGGCCCGAAAGCCTGGGGTGTCCTGGGGTCTAGCGTACGAATACCCCCTCCCCTCTTCGTGTTGTCTACTGAGTAGCACCCTTCTGGTTCATCTGGATCTCACCTCCGCCGCAACACCCGCCACCTGAGATAGGGCCGTCCCCGCCCAGTGTGCTCTTCTTCTTCTTCTTGATGTCATCGTTGTCTCCGAGTTCAGTGTCGCTATGTATGTTGAGCAGGTATTTGTCATCCTTTTCCTTTTTACCCTGAACAATGTTTCTTCTTAAAAACACCGAGACCTCGTTCAAATGCTTGATGCGGTCCTCCACAGACAGCTCGGGAGCTTCAGGGTCAGTTGGTAATCTCATCTTGGTCTTGATTTGGTAGCGAGCGGCCTGGAGCGTAGGCACGTCTCCTCTGAATGCCACTCCGGTGGCCCTGAGAGCCTCTCTGTATGCACTAATAGCCTGGCGTTGTAAGGACATTATGGTCTTGTGTACGGATCTGATAAATTGGAGTTGAGCTAGTTCTTGTATCTATCAAACTGTGAGTGGATGAATTTTTTTTCTAGATTTTGTTTTTTATTCAAACTTTTGAGTTGTGCTAAATATATTACCGGTGTAAGGATGTTGAGTGGTGGAACTTGCCGAACGGCATTGGAGGATTCTGGTCGTTACCTTGATCTGCGTGTTTGAATTGGACTGCCGTCATCCAGACGACTGTTAGTGTGTTCAAATTATAAAGTTCTGCTGCTGGGCTCTTCCTTTTTGCAAAGTGATCTCCTAAGTCGTTGTAGAAACACATAGCTTTTACTGAGACACCCTCACACGCACATCTATTCAGCTGCGTAGGTTAGGACTAGGCCATAACCAGAATAAAATACTGACCTCAACAAAGAAAAGTAACAAAAGTGGTGAATGTGGTCTCAGATATCGAGTTCTGTAGGCATTGCTAAGTGCAAACACTCCATTTTGGCCGCGACTTGAACCGAATGGGGGGTTTGAGAATATTACGAATATCGTGTAGTACTGCAAGGCGTAGTATCATGGATCTCGTATTCAGAGACCATGAACGCATGCAAATTCACAGGCTGTTTGACACTATCAACGCCAAGGTGAAGATTGTTCGGATTTTGAATGAATGAAAATTCCCCATAATAATTTATATATGAACCATCAGCTGATCATCATTTGAACACAATGAGCTGTTTGCCCTTGCTAGACGAGGCAATAGCGTTCTTGAAAGTGCTCAAAAACTCGTCCTCGCTGGCTTCCAGACTCAATGGGTTCTCAACATTTCCGGTCTCGACAAGGTCGCCGCTTTCCATGAGCTTGATCACTTCCTTTATCGTGGATTCTCTGGAACCAGGGACTCTCTTGATGTTCTCTGTGATCCAGAATCCCTTGGCAGTCAGGTTCTTGAAGATAAAGCTGGTAGTCGGGATGGCCACTGGCTTCATGGACATTCCTCCGTAAGTCAGCATGGTAGCATCCTGGCCGAGCTTGCGAACCATGTTGGTACAATTCGCACCTCCAACACAATTGAGAGCCAGCTTGATAGGTTTTCCTGCAGTCCAGTCCTTGATGGTCTTGCCAAAGTCTCTCGAAGCGTTCTGTTCCTCCGTGATCACGTGCGTGGCTCCCAATTCGGTCATCTTGTCCACCAGTTGGCTCAAGTTTTCTCTGTCCCTGACGATAGAGATGGAGTTCAGACCCAGTTTTTTACCGATTTGGATCGCAGCTAGACCAACTTGGGAGTTTCCTCCATTTTGGATGAACCAATCGCCTGGCTTGAGGTCTGCGTACATGGTGAGCATCTGGTACGCCGTGGAGGGGTTCACAGTGATGGTGGCAGCCTGGTTGACAGAGATCGTTTGGGGCATTTTCATGAGCGAACTCTCCCCGGTGAGAGCATGGGACCTCCATGTTCCGAAATTGACACTGCTGGGAATACACCAGTCCCCTGGCTTGAAGTTTTGTACATTTTCGCCGACGGCAAGCACTTTGAAAAGCCCCTCGTTTCCGCCAACAGCGCTAGGCTGGGCAGTCCCCAAAGCCAGACTCAACTCGGGTTTCGAGGGATAAACTCCTTGCACCTGGTTGATGTCGGATGGGTTGATTGGACACGCAACGGATTGGATGAGCACCTCGTCTCCAGATGGCTGTGACGGCAGCTCGTAAGTGTGTGCCTTCAAGACGTCTAATGGCTCTCCGTAGCTCGAGTAGAGCACGGCCTTCGCTTTGATGGAGCTCATGGAGGCAGACGCAGTGGCAAAACCCCTGGTTTTCAAGGCGCTGTGTGCGGTTCTGGTGAGCTGTTTGCTCAAGATGCTGAAACTCATTGTACCTAAAAGAGGGAAGGAGGAGTATAGAGAGAGCAGAGTCGAGTGGAGTCGAGTGGAGTCGAGTAGTCGGACTTGATGGGTTACCCTGTCTAGACAGAAAAGGCGTGTGTGTATTGTGTAAAGGCCAATTGAGGTAGTTGTCGCGATATTTATGTGGAGGGCCCTAAAAGGCTTTTGCGGATGGAAGGAGACTGCGCAACAGCAAGTGCGGAGAGAGGTAGCGACAAGGTGAAAATTGAGGGCAAGAAATCGTCGCGTCGCGTCGACGCGTCGAGGGGGGAAAAAAAAATTCACAGGCCTCACTGATCTGTCTGATTTGACTGAGGCTCTTATTGTTCTTGTTTTCTTGAATGCTTTCTCTACTTATTGTGTTGTTATTGTGTCTTTTTTGACTTTTTTAAACCTTTCAAATTAACAGCTTTGTATTTTACAACTTTTTTCAACTACACTTTGCGTTACTTTTATACCTGACCAACTCTGGTTTCGCCAACTGCTCTCCCGCCACTTGCCGCCTCCAATGAGCCGTCTGGCCTTCAACATCGCCCTGCGCATCTCCGGCACACCCTTGCACCGCTCCTGACAATCTTTCCCGCCCAACTGCGCCCATGAGTAAGCAAAAAAATGGCTCCGCCATCGGAGTGATCCCCGATCAGTCCACCGCCCCCGACGTCTCCCAGGACACATTTTCCCCAACCGCAAGCTCACGGTGCGAGAAGCCCCGCAAGAACTACTTCGACTCCCCCAAAAGCAGCTTTGGCCGGTCCTACTCAGCGTCTAACCTGCGAGTTATGCGCACCATGCACCATCCGGAGGGCCAGGCTCGGTCCCAACTCAACATCGATGCCTCCAGCTCGTCCGACGAGTCTTCAGGGGCCTCAGAAAACGAGGATTATGACCCCAGAAACCGCAAAATCCTGTTCCCCCACAAAAGATTCCACTCTTCATCGTCCAACTTCTCGAGCCGACACAACTCATTCAGCGGAGGCACAAAACGGCCCAGTGTCCACGAGATTTTCGCCGCAGAGGCCGAATCTGTGCCTGGGTCTCCCAGCGGAGACGTTTTGGGTCTCTCGCCTTCGCATCTTTGCTCTACAATCAAATCCCCGTCCATTACGGACCATCTTGAACTGGCTCCACAGACGTGCTCCACCACATGCTCCGCCACATCCTCAATCTCCACTTCACCTTCAGCGAGCTCTCCAAACGTGTTTTTCAAAAAAATCATCTCCAAAAAAAAGATGACTCCGAAACTCAAGTCGTTCAAGCGAATAGTGATGGAGCTGCAGAACGAGTTCTCGCCTCTGGACACCGAAATCCAGCACGAATCAATCATCACCTCAGCGCTGAGAGACGAGGACGAAATACTCACAGCCAAATTGGCCACCTCGTGGCTCTCGCATCCCCACCATCTCGAACAGGACAACCTCAAGAAGTTTGAGATCATCAACAAGGCCAACGAGTCGTGGAACCACAACCGCAGCAGGTCCGATTCGGTGGGTTCTGTTGCAGACTCTGCGTCGGCAATCGCAAGTCCCCGGGCCAAAAGAAAGCCGGGCGATGATACAGGTATCAATAGCAAGCGCAGGATCGTTTCTATATGCAAATCGCCAGGTGGAACTCCGAGTGTCGGGGCATTTCCGTTCAGCAAGAGAAATTCGCAGAAGCTGATCCAGAGCACTTCTGATGAACTGGAGATGATGAGCTTGAGCAAGCAAACTGAAGGAACGAGCAAAGCAAAGGGAATGAGCTGACAGCCCGAGAAACTGCGATACATTCACACGCCGTCCCGATCCAATTACTCTATTTGTCGGTTGGTAGCATATTATTCACATTTACAATACCCCGTCGCTGGTGCACGGATGTTTTTGGGATAATCATCCCTACTCCGAGTCCTCGTACATACAACAAACAACCGGCCAATTGAGCCTTGTGAGTTGTTGTTTGGTGATCGTCTGTACTGACGGTGTATCGGGAGTGTAATGTAACACTCCGATCCAGCTGACTGCCTTTGGTCACCTGACCTTGGGACGGAGTATCAGGTGCACCATATATAAATCGTATAAGCCTTTAATACAGTTTGCGACTCGCGAGATTCACAGTGTCTTCAGATACCTGCTCAAGAAGCTGTTCTTGAAAGCCAAGTGAATGTTAATGTCACAAACAATTCCAGCTGCTTTCCCCGAATTTCTGCCATCTAAGATCAACAAGTATTTTTCATGTTAGTGTTTTTCATTTTTTTTTTAATTTTTCGCTTTTTTTGTATTTTTTGTCCCAAATCGAACCCTTTTATGCTACTTTCTTGTTTGATTCCCCAGTTCACAGAAAATCCTACACATCCCCCGGCCCAATGTTCATACTCCTGCGGAGGTACCCGGCGTATGGTACTCTGATCCCGGGAGGCCACTTGGCTTGCCGATTTGCATCCACGGGCCCAGAAAAAAAGCTGATCTCGCTTGTTCTCTCATACTCCAAGCATATAGACCCGGCAGCGCAGCCTCTGTGGCCGAAAAAGGGCTCAAGAGGCTCCAAAAGGCCCCACCTACGGGCGAAGGGACAAAAGAAGCTGCCTGGTGAGACTCTTTGTGTGGACGTGCGAAACGCTCTCGAGAGGCGCCAAGTGGATCTCCATGAGCTTGAACAGCTGCTCCAACAGGCGCAGGGGGCAGAAAAGGACCCGGATTCGCAAGACCTGGCTCTGCTGGTGGAACGTGCCATTGGCGATACCCAGCTGAAGCTGAACTTGGTCACGTGCAACCGCATGATTGAGTTTCTCAGTGCTCAGAGCCGATTCGAGCTAGTGAACAAGCTACTCACCAGGATGCTTGGTTCCGACGACATCAAACCCAACATCGAATCGTTCAACTCGCCGCTCAGGTTCTCGCTTTTCGGGCCCAACGGGGCCAGAAACCCGTCTACCAAGCTGGCAGAACGACTCGTGACAGGCGTGATCAAGCTACAGCTGAAGCCGGACGAGCGGACTTGGCAGACCCTGTTCAACTGGACGCAGGATGCCACGCTGAGGGCGACGATTCTGGCAGAAATGGCCCGTCTGGAGCTCGACATGACTCCGCTGTGTGCAACTCTTATTGAACAGCGCTACCAGGAGGTGTCGAGGGGCGGATTTTATGTTGGGTCGGTGTACGAGTGGCTCTCTGAGCGTGACGTCCGGCGATTCAGAAGGCCCTATGCGGAGTTTTTCAGCGACGAGAAGCTCGTGGAGGTTTTCTTGGAGAGTGTACAAAAAGGCAGTCAGACTCGGAACATTGAGAGCGAGCAACTTGGCGCGGGCCAAGACCAAGGCGACGGCGTTCTGAGCACTCTGGAGCCCGGGAAAGTCTATGACAAAGAAACCAACGCCTTTCTGCTCGAGCACGTCCGTTCGGCGATCGAATCCGGCCTTGTCGGGACCGACGCCGACGTTTGCAGACGCGTGGTGCGCTTTCTGGCTGTGCGGTACCAGCTGAAGCTGGCAGACAAGGCTATTTCGGTGTTGCGGGAGCGCGGGATTGGCCTCGATTCGCCAACATTGGCCTCGCTCTTGCGGTCGAGCTTTGCTACCGAGAAGTGGAGCTCCAAAGAGTCGCTTCTGAAGTACGTGAGGCTGTTGCAGGACGCAGAGGCTGACGTGAGGGTGTGGCACGTGATGGTTCGTGGCGTTGAGTCGCGGAAGCAGCGACTGGTGTTGCTCGGGAAGATGCTGGAGCAAGGAATGGACGTTGAGCCGGTGATGTACGAGCTTTGCGAAGCCCACTTTGGTCGCACGCGAGACTTTGCAAAGACGATGGCGAAGCTGGAGAGTTTGGGGGTTTCTGGCCCGTCTGTGAGGCAGATTGTGGGCACGTTGGCAGTTGAGGAGCTGCTCTCGAAGAGCTCCGGGTTCAATAAGGCTGCAGAGCTGTTTAGGGAGGAAAAGTTGAGGATGACCGACCGAGTTTGCGAGGCCTTTGTGGGCTCCTGTATGGACAGAGGTGACTTGAGTGGAGCTATTGCGCTTTCTGAGCACCGCGAGCGCGAGCGCGAGAATGAGCCAGTCGCTGGCTCTCTCGTGGGCTCTGTCATCATGGAGATGGTTTCCGAGGCGAGAAGCAGGGTTCCCGAGCACGAAGTTGCTGCGAGGAAAGTCGAGATCGACGCTCTGTTTGGGCTCGAGTCGCTCTTTTCTCTGCCCGAGTTTCTGAGATGGGCCAAAAACAGCTTTGGCCGGTCCGATCTCGTGTACTGTAGCGAGATCCTGCTCAAAAAGACGCACACGGTGGACCTCACGGGACCGGAGCTGCTGTCCGGCGACCTCCGGGAAGCGTTGGCCACATTGGGCCCCCAGAACACGTACACTCCGGCGTTCAGCAGGCAAATGCAGGACCTGATTGCCGAGAGAGTGGTGAGACGCTCAGAGCCGCTCGACCTCGCTTCCTACAATCGGGCGGTGAAGTTTTTGAGCGATGGGTACAAGTTCGAGCTGCTCTTTGCGGTGATTGCTGCGATGGAGCGGAACGGAGTGAAGCCGGACACGGCGACGCTCAATTACGCTCTGTGGGGAGCTGCCACCACCAAGCGGCACCCGGCAGCGAAACAGGAGTATCTGGCGAGAATCGCCAGGATTGTGGCCGAAAACGGGCTCAAGCCCGACGTTTCGACGTGGTACATCTACTTCAAGACTCTGGGGACGCCGGAGCTGCGTTGCCGGTTCATCGACGAGCTTCTTGCGGAGAGAATCGACCTGACGCCGATCCTGGCCGGCGCCATCGAGGCGAAACATGGCCAAACAGGCAGCATGGAGACGGTTTTGCAGTGGCTGAAGGCTTCGGGGCTGGTCAGCGACCTCGCCGAGACGCCGGTGTACGTTTTCGACGTGATTCTGTCGTGCTACCTGAAGGAGAAGCGGCCTTTGGAGGCTCTGAGGTTCATATTCAGCCACAGCAACCCAAGGTTCTCGCTGTCCGAGCACAAGATCTCGCGGTTTCTGGACCACTATCTCGCCCAGAACGACCTTGTCGGGGCGTACGTGGTGCTGAAGCTGTACGCAAAGGTGGCCGGAGCGGTTTACTGGAGGGGCTACAAAAAGCTGAGGAGTCACATTGGCGGGGCCGATCGTGAGGGCCCCGCACACGCTGAGACGGTCATCAAGGAGCTGGAGACGACGCCTGAGTTCCAGAAGCGCCTGCGTGCTCTCACGGACGAGCTGGAGCAATGCCGGATGACGGAGGCCGCTGCCGGACGGGTCTTTCTGGATCTGGCAGCAGGGAAAAGTGCGCTGGTGGAGGAAGAGGACGAGCCTGTTTTTGATGCTGCAGACGCCGGAAAGCTCGCTCGAGACGTCCAGAACGGGGGTTTGGAGCTGGAAAAGCTCGACGGGTCCCAGACGCTGAGGATGCTGCGGGTTTTGCTGGCCAGCAAGATGTTCAGCGAGCACAACAGGCTGTACTACCAGCTGAGCAGAACAGACGGATGCGCTATCAGTACGGCCCACTTCAACTGCATTCTGGAAGCCAACCTGGCGCAAAGAGACCTCTACTCGTTCAGAAAGAACCTGAACGAGATGGCGGAACGCGGCCTTGTGCCCAATGTCAGCACCTGGTATGCTGTCTTCCGCCATCTGGAAGACCCGGCCGTGAGGACGCTTCTGCTGGATGAAATGGTGAGACAGAAGATGGAGCTCCAGCCGGTGTGTGCGGCGCTGGTTGAGCTACAGTGCAAAACCCTGGGCAGTGTGGATGCTGCTGTTGAGTGGTGTGCCCAAAACGGAGTCCAGGTGAGCCACGAGAGTCCCGCGTTGGCCGGGTGTCTTGTCGGGGCCTATTTGGCCGAGAACCGGCTGGACGAGGCGTGGGGAACTGTGCCCAAACCTCTCTCGAAACCGTTTGTCACGAAGTTTGTCGAGCATTTCATGCGCAAAGGACAGCTATACAACGCTGTGGCGATGATCAACTTGTACCTGGGAGACGACGGCGTCGATTACGCCGACGTGGCCGATCTGTACTGCTGTGTTCTGCGGAACTTTGGTCACGTGGGCGGATTCGAGCACTGCGACGTGGTTCTGAAGAAGCTGTACAGAGCTTCGAACTTGGGCGGTCAAGACGAGCTGCTTGTGGCGGAGCTGAACGAGAAACTGAGAGAGCTGGGGTCTGAGGTACAGCTGGGCAGAGAGTGCCAGATGAGCCCGGAGGAGACGAGGAAGATCAACAGAATGATGCTGAAGCTGCGGTGGGACAAGGACCCGAGATGGGAGTTGTATGAGAACGGGGAGGAGTTCATCGAGGCTGCCAAGTATTTTGGGGGGTTGCAATGAGCGAACACCCGGGCCGTCCAACATCCATACCAATCGGGTCACTCGAGCTCCTCTAGCAAATCCTTGTTGTTTCCACTGCTCCAGTTCAAATGTTGACACCTTTTCCGATTCGGTCGGCTGAATAGGGCTCCATTAAGACTTGCTGATGAGAGTTCTTATGAGACTTGCTGATGAGAGTTCTGATAAGACTTGCACGGGTTTTCATCAAGAGGCTGCTGCAGCGGGTGAGAAAAAAGCTCATTCAACCAGACAGATTTGTGTATATTAGATAGACAGTGCCGCATTTGTGGCCAATAGAAAAGCAGGTATCTGAAAGATGTTTGAAAGGGCGGAGTTTGATTTTCTGGTTTCACGGAATTTGTTTGCTTTGCGATTCAACTCGCCCCTCGTTGATATGTCTACTGGGTGAGAGATCAAACGGAAATGGGCCTCATTTTGTTGATCTAAAAGTGAAGCAGAGCACCACCAAACAAGCCTAGTTGAGCCTGACTAACTCCAACAGAGCCTGGACACGTGGTTTGCCCAGTGCAGCCGGCTCGCACCCGACAGGATGGAGGCTGAATCCCTTCAAAAATCGGCAAGTACAAGCGCCGTTTTCAAGCAGGAGCTCACAGTTGGCTTTTTGAAGCAGGTATCGAGCAAGACTGTAGAGTGGTACCTGAACAGTGTCAGCAAGTACAAGCTCCAGTGGCTGAGGAAAGCCGTGAGTCAGGGAGAGACAACGGATGTCTTTCTGACGGAGTTCTTCAGCCATCATGCGTCTTTATAATGGTACTTGAGTCGCTCGAGGGAATTGATGCTGGAGTTCAGGGAGTTGAGATCGTTGATATATGAATCAACGAGCGAAGCGAGTTGATCGCTTCCCTCATAACCCTCCAAACCGCTGTCAGTGTCGTCAAATCATTGAGCTTTCTATCGTTCATTCAACTTATCCATAACATTTTATCTAAAGAGACGTTCACCATATACTCTTCTATCACCTTGTCGAACTCGCTTCGCTCGTTGATCTGCTTCTCGTTGATACGACTCGCGATCCAGCCAATGAGCGACATACATGAACACTCGAATCTACGGCTCTTTTGGCATTATGACTAGGTATGTCACCGAGCTGACTGGATACGCACGGTGCCGAATCTCAAAGCTCAAATGTCCAAGTGGCAGTAGAATGGTGGAGAATCACGTCCGTTGTTCTGGTGGTGGTTCTGGTTCCGGTTCCGGTTCTGGCTCCGGTTCCGGTCCCATTATCGCTTTGTCGCTCAGAGATTCAGTCAAATTCGGCGATCCGGTCAGACCATCTTGATGTTTGGGCTACGATCGCCAAACCACCAAATCGTCCGGTTTGAGCTCATCAGCTCTTGTTCGTCCCATTCATTCAACTTGCGAGCCAGTTTGTCTTCTGCTGTCTTTTGGTTCCCCACATTTCTCCCGATTCGGACAAATTTTATCTCCGACTGCAGCGAGCGAAAAATCACCTCTGATAAGCAAGCAATTTGAAATAAATGCTCCAATCAGCACTTTCCATACCCCTTCCCAGTACGGCCAGAGGCACACATCCAAACCCCCAATATGGCGCCAATCCACCTGGGACTCCCATCTTCAGCAATCTACAGAGCCGCATCTCGCAACCTGGCTACCAGAAGCTTCGGATCCAGCCGCGTTGGGTTGCTCGGCACCAGCCTGGCCCCACTCGCCAAAATCAATAACTCTTCCAAAGGCCGCCAGTTCATCGTCAACTCGATCTACCAGGACATCAACACCAACAAGCTGCCAAGCCATGACATATCGCAGCGAAACTCGGCGCTAGAGGCTGCCCAGCAGTTCGACATGCTGGATAAGTCCCAGGCAGTGTTTTTCTCCGGAGACTACAAGCAGCTACCAGACGACTCTCAGTTCATCGAGAAGCACTACGACGAGCTCAAGAGCTACAGAGAAGCTCTCGGGAAGAGATTTGCCGACTTTGGGTCTGCCAAAGAGTTGTTTCTGGCTCTGAGCAAGTTCAAGCCAGACTTCAAACACCCCACAATCAAGAACTTCAGTGAAGACACACTGCCTAGCTACGAGCAAGAGGCCGAATCCTCGATTGTCAAGTTTGATAAATTCATAAAAGACCTCACAATTACACTGCGTCTGAATGGCGGCCACCCTTTCATTCTGGACTTGCTGTTGCAGAACAAGGAGATGTTCGACCAGTTCGAACGGAAATTGAGAAACAACTGAGAAGACAACGTGCGAAGCAGGTGGAGCCTCCATGCAGCTGGAATAACTCGCCAAACAGGGCAATTTGCCAGCAAATCCCAGCGCCAGGCCGACAATCCAGCGCCAGGCCGACAATCCAGCGGCTAAAGCAATCCAATCGTGTTGACGTCATGTCTTTTGTTTGAATATGTTTCATTTACGTTGCCCATTTTGAAACTCTATACACACATTCATTCTCTATGCAGGGCCGTATACTTTATTCTGAGATAATCCACACTTCTATCAGCCTACGCACTTGTAGTCTTCCTGAACGGCCTGTGCCGGTCTGAGTTGCCATCTGTCTTTGTCTCTTGTATTTACTCGTCCGTTTCTCCCACCATCCACAGCAAAGTCACTTTGCTCTATTTTTGATTACGTCAGCAAACTCTCTCTCTCAGATTAATTTTTATTCCACCTTGCCAAATTATAAACCCTTCATATACGCCAACACCTCTTTCATACCACGCCGCACCGCCATGGGATTCTACGTCAGCAACTTGTGCCTAGACAGGCAGAACTTCGGCGCCGAGCGCCTGCCCTTCCACTCATTTCTTGTGAAATGGAGGGCCACCGATTTGATTTACATCCTGCTTGTGTTTACACTAGACTGGTTCTGGTTTGAAAACATTGAGCCCTACCAGAGACAATTCTCCATCAATGACCTCACGATCAGCCACCCGTTTGCCGAGAAGGAGCGTGTGAGTGGTTCAACTCTTCTGAGAGTGTCCACCATCTGTCCAGTGGTGATCATATTTGCTGTCAATCTGGTGCTGACTCCCAGAAAGGCCAAGTTCTACGTCTTCTATCTGAGTGTTGTTGGGCTTTTCGTCGGCTTAGGGACCGACATCTTTGTGACAGACGTTCTGAAGAATTGGATTGGCCGCTGTAGACCCGATTTCCTGTCCAGATGTGTTCCCAGCGAAGACGCGGTCAAGGACACTCTTTATTTTGCTCACGAAGTCTGCACTACCGAAAACAGAAAGAGACTTCTGGACGGGTTCAGAACCACCCCGTCGGGCCACTCCAGCATCAGTTTCACCGCTTTCGGCTACACCTCTCTGTGGCTGATGGGCCAATTGATGGTGCGCCGAGTTCCCGGCGGGGCCTGGCGGTCTGTCGTGTCGATTCTGCCAGCCCTGTATGCTGCCTATGTGGCTCTCTCAAGAACCCAAGATTATCGTCACCATTTCGTGGATGTCCTTTTGGGCAGTTCGCTCGGATCTCTCGTGGCCTGGTGGTCGTACCGCCGACTGTACCCATCTGTGGGCGACACTCGATGCTACGTGCCGTATCTGGTGCAGCAGGAGGCCCACTCGGGCCAACCGGGGCTCTCTGACGAGGGACTCGGAGCTCGAGGCGGATTGGAAGGCGCCGGAGCTGCTAATTACGAAGATTTCTATACAACTCGGTCCAGCGGAGAAACGTACCTTATGACGCCGCACCGTGACCACGAGAGCTCCAGCATGCCTTTGAATCCCTCTGGAGGTCGCAACGACCTGTAGGGACCCCAAAGACGCTTTCTCAAGGCCTTTCAACTGCCCCACCCCTCACGCAAACAGTCTTTATAATAAAATCAAACTCTATTTCAGCCGGGTAACTTAATACTCAGCACCCGCGCCTCCTTGAAAATTGTCACATGAAGCGAAAATCAATTTCGTTGTGCTAAAAAAAATCGTTCAGCAGTATAGAAAAGAAAAAGTGCGGAAACTAAATAGGCGTGGTGATAACATAGTCTTCAAATAACGCGCTTTTCTTGTGGTAAACCATCTACTGCAGATGATAGCATGAGACAGCTGAAGCATTTGAGACAGGTAAACAGCATATTCATCAACTTTTAGCATCGCGGGAACAAACAGATAGACTCACCCTCCATTCGGCAGACAGCACAGCATTCCCATAGATAACGTTAACACACATCGACTTCTCACTCATAATGGATTCTCCCTCACCAGTGGTACCTGAAGCTCGTGGCAATACACACAGTCACACTGGTGGAGCAAAGTCCTCGCCAACTTGCTCGGACCCCCCGGAACCGGCTTACTGTCTCATTTCAGGAGGAGGACTTCACTTCCTACCCTACCCTAGCAACGACACCAAGTTCAAGAACAAACTTCCGTACTTTTCGTTTCTGGCCAACAAAACGGTCTCGTCGTTATCGCCCAGTGCCAACAACAGCTCCGACAACGAATCCTTGTCTCCGTGTTCGTCAGGCTCTTCAACCGCAGAAAAGCTCGCTGACGTAAGCGCTGACGTCAGCGCAAGAAATATCACATCTCTTTTAAATCATTATTTGGCCCACGCTCTGTATCTTCCGAGTCGGTACATTGAGCCCAGCACCAGCGGGACCAACAACGATGACATTCGTGACATGCTCTACAAGATTTTCCCTCATTGGAAAGGCGGGTCTCACGAGTCGTCCATCAACGTGAAGCAGCTTACTGGAGGCATTACCAACATGCTCTTGGAGTGTTCCAAGTACAACAAGTTGTCGCAAGCGGAGGAAAAAGTTCTTGTGAGAACCTACGGAAGAGGCACAAACATGATAATTGACCGAGACCGCGAGTTTGTGTCGCATTTGGTGATCAATTCAGTCAACTTGGCCCCTCCAATTCATGCTCGTTTCGGAAATGGACTCGTTTATGGATACATTGAGGGCCGGTCTTTGGACCCGGAGGAAATGTCGAGCCCTTCTCTATATCCTCTGATTGCAGCCAAGCTTGGCGAGTGGCACAAGAAGGTGAAAATGGATGCCATTGAGGAAGGGCTCTGTAAGCTGCGCAGAGAGTTCAATGGTGTTATATCCGGAGCCATGAGTTCCAACGACAATGATAGACCATCGAACATATGGTCGCTGATAGCCAACTGGATCCAAATTTTGCCCGAAATCGACGGAATTGTGAAAACGTGCCAGGAAAATGTTTCTCTGCAGGCGATTGAAAACAAACAGTCTACTCTCAGAGAGATCTTGCAAGCCGAACTGGAGTGGCTCAAGCAGCAACTCGCCGACAAATCGCCCAAAGTGGCCAGCCACTGTGATCTTCTGAGTGGTAACATCATTGTGACTCCGGAGTTTTCAGAGAAACTCAAAGCTGGAGTCAAGCCAGATGAGCTCGATGAGCTCAAGGAAAGGAGTCCAATTTCGTTCATTGACTACGAGTACATGACCAAAGCTCCGCGAGCTTTTGACATCTCGAACCATCTGCTGGAGTGGCAGGGATTCGACTGCGACAAGTCGCGGATTCCGGAAATTGTTCCTGCGAACGAGGTGCTGCGAAACTGGTGTTCCTCGTACCTGAACTTGCCCAATGAAAGGTCTCCGAGCGAGGAAACGATGATTGATGACCTTATCAAGGAGATTTCCTTGTACTTCGGTCTTCCTGGGTTCTACTGGGGAATCTGGGCGGGGATTCAAAGCGGTATCTCTTTGATCGATTTCGACTACAGTTGGTACTCTGGCGAGCGGTTTGCGGAGTACTGGAAGTGGAAGAGGGATTTTCTCACAAATAACGAGCGAGGCGACTTGTGACTGATGAATTCTGCCCTCCGCGACCTCTGAGTTATAAGCTCGAGAAGTTTGAGCAAGAGCCCAAACTCTTGCGCGCGTTAGGCCGTCCTCGTGGTATTCCTTCGCTTCAAATACCCTTCTTCTTTTATGTATTTCAATGTATTCGCATGGTGTATAATCTTGAGAGGAATCAAGACGCTCGAATCATCTTGTAAGTGCAATTGTTTGTGCTGCATGTATGTTCTCTGACAAGGCAAGTAGGACGAACCAACCCCGGTACTCTACAATTGGGGTCTCACATTGTCCACGTGAAGGCCTGAGGAGTTCAAGAAGGCTGAATTTACTCGTTAAGACTATGAAACTCAAGCACCGACTGCACGATTGCCGGAGTCAATCCGACCTCCACCTTCATCAAACATACTTGCCGTCCTGAGACCACCAGAGGCCAACCTTGAATAGCAGACAATCACGCGACAATATTGGCGGGGCTCGCACTTCTCGTCCTCCCATGTCTCGCTAGTCTACTCGCACCTTCTATCGTTTCAATGTATTCGCATGATGAATATGTTTTTTCTATACAACTCTGTTCGCCGGTACCAGCAATCTTCTTTCAAAACGTCGCCAGCAACTTTCAATCGAATCTAGTGAAGTTGCCGAACAAACAGGTATTTTGGGGAGCTGATTCGAACCGTTGCGATGTTCTTGTTGCGAGCTGTTGAGTTGAATTCGACTGCGACTGCGACGGCTCCGCTTGATTTGGTCGAATAGGCAAATATCGGTTGGTTCAACTGATTAGGTTGATCGGTCTGATTGACCTGACCTTTTGTGTGATGCATTTGATTTGACTGCTCTGGCTGCCCAAGTCGACCCACTCGCTCCGCTCGTGACTCACTCGTTGATTATGTCCTTCAACACCACCGTCTTCCGAACCACCCTGCTCTCTGCCGTAACCTTACAAACGGGGTTTGCTCCCGCTCCTCTCTGCGTCGTCTCGCTCGACCTTGGCTGCTGAAAGTCCAGGAAAAGCTCGTCATACACCGACTCTGCCCCCTTGGGCAAATCGTAGATCCAGTTCCTCGACTCCAGCAGACTCATGAACCCCTCGAACTGCGCGATCGTCGACATCAGCTTCTTCGACCCCAGGATAATCAGCTTCGACTTGGCTCTTGTCATCGCCACGTTCACCCTCCGCCACTCCCTCAGCAGGTCACCAGCCACGTTCTTGTTGTTTGACCGAACCAGACTGATGATGATACAGTCTTTGTCCCTTCCTTGGAACTGGTCTGCTGTCAAGATTTCCAACCCTTGATGAGTCGACAAATTACGGTAGAAATACCGCAACTGAGCCCTATAGAACGACATCACGCCGACAGACGAGCTCGCAACGCCACACGAAACCAGACACTTGATGATGTGGATCGCCATGTGCGCCTCGGTCGGGTTCTCGATCTTTTCTCCCACAGACACCTCGGTTGCGGGCAGCTCGTCATGGTTCAAAAAGAGAACCTTGTGGTCCTCCTTGAAAACCTCGTTCATCCATTGCAGCTCCTCAGGAATACCAACAGAACTCTCTCTGAGTCTCTCCGCATACGGGATTCGCAGACTCTGCTCGGCCACCGCAGCAGTTCCGCACTTGAGTCTCCCGTCGTAAATCAGACTATTGGAGATCAGCATCACGTCAGAACACATCCTGTACTGGTGCGTCAGCTCCACAGTGCTCTCTGGATACTTTTCGCTCAAAATCCGGAACAAAGACTTATCCAGCCCACCGTTTCTCGCCTCAGGATTCAGAATCAGCGGCGGAAGCTGGTAGTGGTCGCCAACAAGCACGAATTTGCTCGCAAACCTCAGAGGACCCAGACAAACGGGCATCGACACCTGCGATGCCTCGTCAATGATGCAGTAGTCAAATTGGGTTCTGTGGCTGAAAACAGTGTCCTGGATGCCCAGACACGTCGTCGCAACAATGTCCGTGTCCAAAACTGCCCTTTCAAAGTCCTCCTCGGACTCAATCGGGTAGATCGTGTCCTTTGAGTACAGAGAAAACTTCCTCACCTTCTCCTTGAGACTCTTGGAGTAGCCGACTCGCAAAAGCTTGAGCTCTGCAGCCGGAATCAAGTCCAAGAGCTTCTCGATGATGTTGTCCACCGCCGAGTGCGTGTACGACGCAATCAGAACAGACTTGCCGTGGCTCGCCAGACACTTGATCAGGTTCGCAATGACGGTCGTCTTGCCCGTCCCGGGCATCCCCAGAATCAAGCAGTAATCCTCCGCTCTCAGAACCTGCTCAAAGGCGCGAAGCTGGTCAGGATTGAACTTCTCAGGGTCAAAACTGGCCTGAATCTCGCTGTTTTTGGAGTACCTGGGTCTCTCAAAGTCCACGATGGCCCTCCGGGTCCTCTCGTCGCCCCCAGGAAGAAACAGATTGAGCAAGTTGAACCTCGCCAGAGCCAAGCCGTGAAACATCTCGTCCTTGTCAATCCGATACTTTTTCTCCACCACTCTTTGACTGTCCACGCTCGACTGCAGAACACTCTGGAACACCTGGTTGCTCGCGGCGTTGAAATTGCTCAATTTGACCTGGGAGTTGATGAACCTCCGATCCGTACTGACCACGATGAAATCCGGCCGGATGTTTTCGATAAAGCCAAAGGCGAGCCCGAATTGGCCGTTCTCGTCACTCACAATAATCCTGTCGTACTTGGACAGCTGCGAGGACAGTATCGACGGATGCAGTGCCCCGTCTCTTTCAAAGGTGTAGATAAACCTCCCTGCCCGGCCGTTCTCAAAGGCGATCTCCTGCGACTGCGTCACAGTGAGCCCACCAACGCTCTTGCCACCGTTGCTCTCACGATCAGACGACGAAAGACACCACAGATCCCGCTTGAAGCTGTTCATGAGGCCCTCTTCTTTCGTGATCAGCGTCTCCCAATGGTTGAAAAAGTCTTTGTACTCCTGCTTCCCTAAATGCGACGTAATCTCCTCATACATCGATTCCTCAATACCGCTTTCGGCAGCCGTCCCGTCCTCCATCAGCTTGTTGTACGTCATACACTCGTTGATCGCATAGCATCTCTCGCAGCTTGACTGCTTCTTGATGGGCGGCAACTCGCGAGCACCGTACTTCATGAACTGCGAGATCCGGTTTCTTATGTTAACCAGCATGCGCAAATCGTTGCCATTGATCGCCTCAAAATAGCTCTGGTGCATCTTGGTGTACACCAGAGACAGATAAGGCGATCGCACTCCATATCTCTGGTTCACGAGAAGCGTGTACAGCGTCGCCTGTGCCCGGTTTGTGATATATTCCTTGCCCGTCTTGATCTCCATCGGCACCACCAGTTTGTCGCCGTTTGTCAAGGTCGCCTCGATCACGACGTCAATCAGTCCGCGCAGACCAAACATCGGCGACCAGATGTTCTCCTCGACATCGAGCACTTTCGAAGCCTTGAATGGCGTCTTTTTAGTCTGATACAGCGAGTTGGGCCTGTTGAAGTTACCAAACGGGACATACGTCTCCATCCACATCCGGATGTATGCGACATGCTCCCAAATCATTGCACGAAGCTCCTGTTTCGAGATGCCAATACTCAGTATTGGAATCGTGTTCGCTTCAACCTGCTCGTCAATTTGTCCGGTGATATACTCATCGCTAACATCCTGAGTGATCAGACATTGCTGGAAAATATGGTGGACAATGTTTCCCAGCACAAGTGGAGTAGAGTGATCGCCAGGCCCCTGGAGTCGATTGCTCAGCACAGCCTTGCGCTTGCAGTCAACAGCAGAGGAGATCAAGGTTGCCGAAAGCAAAATGTCCGGATTCCAGATCAGCATGTTGCTCGTTTTGTCCACTAAGCGAGGATTCTGGCTGCCATCCTCAACGATCACATGGATCAAGTCGTTCGGCTGGTATTCTAATTCGACCCATTGGTCTCTCAAAACCACCTTTTTTACGCTGTCATCGTCTGCCTTGCACGTGAGAATCAGTTGCTCCTTGGTCTCGGAGTTGCGCTTGTACTTAGTCTTCAAGATGCTTGTGATCTGGTATCTGTGGCAGTTTTTGTTACAGATCATTGATTTGACGCTGTTCGAGTTGTCATCGCAGTTGCCCGTCTGTTGTTCTCGATTCTCAATGTCCATTTTCATGTCCTTGAAGAGCGGCTTGTGGGCCTCGTTTGATGTGATTAGCGGATGGTCAGCGGGTGTTATATCACCATTTGCGAGTTCATTGACTGTGGGCTTAGGTTCTATCGTCTTCTGGCCAACCTGGCTCTTCCGAATAACGAAGACTTCGTCCCCATCGTCGCTGAAGAAGTCCTCGTCCTCATCTTCGTCCGCGTCAATGTCCATTCTCTCCGGGCTCGCAGAAGTCGATTTGACGGTATTCCTCGAATCACTTGGGGCCACAACAAGTTTTCCTGGGCCATGTGGACTTCCTTTGGAAGTATTCTCCGACACAGTCGTAGCCGCGATGACATTCCCTAGAGCTCCTTTCTCTTCCGTCTTCCCCGGCTCTTCCAATATGTTTTTCTCCTTCTTGCTATCCTGCTCGTTTGCTGCTTCCTGGGTCAAACTTGCTTGCATCTTGGTCTGCTTGGCCATCAAAGCTAATCGGTCCAGTTCCTCCATGTCGATGTCGTCACTGAAATCGTCTTCGTCTTCTTCTTCTTCTTCTTCTTCCTCATCTTCCTCCAATCGAAATTTCTCGGATTCAGTCTGAATCGAGTCGCTTGTTATTCCGTCGCTGATTCTTTTGTCGCTTTCTCTTCTGTCGACATTCTCTTCCGCCTCGCCCTCTGCGTTTCCAGAAAGAGTGTTCCCAATTAATGTCAGCAATTGTGAAACACTCCTGTCCACGTAATCCTTTCCCAAGCTAGACTCCCTCTCCTTCTCCTTCTCCTTCTCCCTGCTGTAACTCGAAATAGGTCGAATGCATAAACTGTTCGCTGACGTAATCAGCTTTTTCGAAGCTTTCAGCTTGCTGATGCTTTGTAGCATGCTCTCGTTAAGTGTCTCTTTCGTCGCAATAATCGGCGCATTGCTCCCGTTGCATTTGTGGGCCAAAGAGTGCGGATCAGACGCAGAACGCGACAAAGTCGGTGTCGCAACACCAACCTTCATCTCTTCATCTTCCTGAAATGAAGCATTGTACTTCTGTAAAAGCGATTGCAACTTCGGGTCAAGCAGCTGAATGCTATTGGTCGACTCTTTGAGTGGTGATGATGGCACACTCGTGCTATTGATATCCATATTATCGTATCCCGAGTTAGACAGTTGAGTGTTAGTGTCCTTTTCTCGGCGACATCCCGGCGTAACGGCCCAGAAAATGTTGTCATCAGAGCTTGGATGCTGTGTGCCGTCCATTCCACGCCGTGGAGTCCGCAGCTGGCGTGGCTGGCTGCCTTTGGCCTTATCTGGAGTCCTTATATTGAGCTGGAAATCTTGTGTTTGCTCGAATGATCTGGCTCCACTGGCCGATTTTCCAGATCCCACACTCCCCACAACACCTCCGGGGCCTGCCGGACCAGGCGTGACTCCACGAACACCAGAACGCGCTGGAGCAGCGGGTTCGGTGAACTTGCTGTCTTGTGGAGCTTTTGCCTTCGGGAGAAGCTGGTCGAAAACGTACTGCTTCCTGCCCGAAACGGCACCGCGTCCGGGTAAGCGGTTCTCCTTGCTTGTGGACGCATCCACCTTTGGTCTCTTCGTCCTTTTTCTCAAGGGCGAGTCTGACATCGTGGATGTTAGGGGAGGTGAACAGGCGATGAAGTTGTTACCACAATACAAGCAGTGATTTAAATCAAAGAAAAAAATATAGATGTATATGCATATAGGCAGGCGAACGCGTTGCTTGTCACGTGACGTGCCAAGTCGCGTCTTGTGCACGTGACCAAGTGCATGCTTATAGCTCACGTGACCGCGCTATCACGTGCGTTGCAAGTTCGCTGCCAATTATTTGCCGGCCTCCACCTATACAACAAACTATTTCCGATTCACCCCATTTGCCTTCCCTCCACTCCTCCTATATTCTGCACGTCTCACAACTTTGGAGCGCCGAGCAACACGAAAACAACCCAAAACGGCCTCAATTGACCGGCCCATCAACCAGAATCGCATTGTTCCGGCCCACTACACTGATAAATCCGTTCCATTAGTTCCCGATGTCTGTTCCTTATTCAGTGGTGGCCAAGTACCCGTACACTCCGGAAGCTGAGAACGCGGCAGACGACCTGGCGTTTCCCGCCGGGCAGGTTATCACCGTCACGGAAGTGGTAGATGATGATTGGCTGTTTGGCTCGTACAAAGCGGGGAACGGAGAGATTGTCTCGGGCTACTTTCCGAGAGGTTTCGCTGAGGAGGCGGAGACAGAGCATGAAAAGGGTGAAACTGAGGAAGAGAGAACAGAAGCAATCGAGCCTGTTGAAGCTTCAAAAGATCCAATTGGGGGGATTGGGGCCTCTGAAGTTTCCAAATTGGAAGAGCCGCTGAATTCCCAAAAAACTGAGCAGCCTTCGGAGCCTTTGGAGCCTTCGGTGCTGGATAATCCTTTCCCAGAGCCTGAGAAAGAGCCTAAACAGCCCATTGAGCCCGCTTCCCCGACACTTTCTTCTTCTGCGTTTAAAAACAAGTTACAGAGCTTCAATGTGTCGTCTCCTCCGCCCCTTCCTGGCCAAACAGTCGCGGAGCCCACCTTTGTGAAAAAGAGTTTCGCCGCTGTTTCGCCGCATTCCTCGTATGTTCCTCCACCGATCCACAGGGAACAACCTACCAAGCAGGCGGAAGCAGAACAGCCGTCTCCAGCGAGAGAAATCATCTCCGAGGCTACTCATGTCGAATCTGACGAGGAAGAGAAGCCGAGAATGACGCTAAGAGAGCGCATGAAGATGCTCGAACAGAGACAGCGCGAGGAGCAGGAGGCGGTGGAGGCCTTGATGAAGAGAAAACAGGAGAAGAAGAAGAAGAAAGAGGCAAGCCATGAACACGTGAGTGTGAATGTGACGGGGGGGTCAGAGAAAAAGGTCGAGAGAAGAAGATCCTCGGGAGCAGCATCAGCGACGGCAGCCCTGCCAGTCCCGCCAGTCCCATCAGAGACAGCAGTGACCGAGGAGGACGGGGAGACAGGAGAGAGAGCAGAGGGTTTCCAAGACATAGAAGAAGCGACGAAGGAGGAAGAGGAGAAGATTGAAGAAGACGACGAAAAAGACGATGACGAAAGCGAGAAGGCAGACGATGACGACGACGACGACGATGACGACGATGACGATGACGAAGAAGATGAAGACGACGAAGAAGTCAAGCGTAGACGATTGCGCGAAAGAATGGCCAAACTTTCTGGAGGTATGGGCATGATGGGCATGATGGGCATGGTTCCTCCGATGGGAATGACTGAGTCGAAGCCGAAAAAGAATACCAAGAAAGTCAAGAAGACGACGAGCGAGTCGACAGAAGCCGACCCTGCTGCTGCCGCCGTTCCCGTTGCTGTGCCCATTTTACCGATGGCCACTCCCCAGGCCATTCCTCCCGTCCTGGCGAAGTCATTGGAGAGAGAGAATGAAAGCAGCGAGGATGAGGATGAGAAGTTTGAAGAAGCTCAAGAGACACAGGAAGGTGAGGAGGAGACGAAGGAAGTGGATGAGCAAGATGAAGCGGATTATGACAGCGGTGAGCCTGCTGTTGTGGACTTGACAAGAGGTCCTCCAGAGAGTGTGGATGAGGTTCCAGAGGCACCAGAGGCACCAGAGGCACCAGAGGCACCAGAGGCTCCTAAGATTTCGAGAAATGTGGTCTCTGGGGCTTCTGGGGCTCCTGGGGTTCCTGAATCTCATCCTGCTCCTCATGAGTCTGTCCCTCCAGTTCCGTCTGTTCCCCCTGTTCCTCCAGTTTCCTCAGCTGATTCTGTTCCCCCGGTTCCTTCCGTTCTCCCAGCTGATTCTGTTCCCCCGGTTCCTTCCGTTCCCCCAGCTCGTTCAGCTCCCTCGGCTCCCGCTATTCCGCCGATTCCTCCAGTCCCTGTTCCGCAGTCTCTCGAATCAGCTCGTCCAGACGAATATGTGGACTCTTCGGCCGAGGAGGATGTTGTGACTGGCTACGAAGCTGACGACGACACCGACGTGAACGTGGGAGACAAGACCGCAAACACTGGCAGCGCGGGCAGCGAGCAGCCATTGGGCGACGTTCAGGTTCCTGCAGTTCCCCCAGTTCCTTCGGTGCCTTCAGTCCCGTCAGCTTCCGTCCCTCCGGTTCCATCTGTTCCATCTGCTCCTACGACTTCGGCACCCTCGATTCCTCACTCAAGAGCTCCTCCTCCACCTCCGCCATCTCAAACAGTTCCTCCGCCACCTCCACCCACCCAAGCCGTTCCACCTGTTCCAAGAGCATCCACAACCTCCTCGATGGCCACGCAGCATCCACAAAGAGTGGCGAAGGCCGCCACAACACACCACTACCACTCTGTGCCGCCTCCGCCGCCTCCTCCGTCGTCTCCGCCGCGGCCAACTGCAACGTCGCCGGTCGTCTCTGCTCACACG
Source organism: Ogataea glucozyma (assembly GCA_003706155.2). Taxonomy (NCBI): domain Eukaryota; kingdom Fungi; phylum Ascomycota; class Pichiomycetes; order Pichiales; family Pichiaceae; genus Ogataea; species Ogataea glucozyma. The sequence goes on from PPKO02000037.1 coordinate 91,748, forward strand.
GGCTCGAGCGTGCATTCTGGAGGCTTCAGTGGCGTCAGACGCAGTCTGGAGCTTTCTGAGGTGAACCAAACACCAACCAGTGCGTCTTCCGAGTGCTGGTGGCTTTCGAAGCAGCTTCCGGCAGATAAAATGCCTTCCAAAGAGGTGTATTTTGAGGTGGATTCAAGACAGATCTCAAAGAGAAACGGTAGAATGATAACTTCACTGGATTACTATATTGTTCACCAGGATTATGTTGTCAACATCTGGGAGCTTTTTTACGATAATGCAAACCCAACGAAGCTTTTGGCGTTCTCAGAAACCACTTTGGAAAAGCCGGCAGCAAGTACTGAGTACTTGGTGAACTGCGCTCACAAGTACGGAGCTGTGGCATTCCAAGCTGCCTCGACAATGCTGGGAAGCTCTGTGAAGCTCTCAGAGAATTTGGTCAATTTGGTGTGGAAACAGCTCCCAAGAGACGTTTTACCGAGAATCGGCTCGAGAACTTTTGGAGCCACCATTTACAGAAACAACAATAACCTCGAGACGTCGCAGCTGGAGCAAATCAGGCCCGGAGACGTTTTGGTGGTGTTGAAAGGCCGTTTTGAAGGACACTCGTCGGGTCCCTTCCACAAAACCAAGGTTTCTGAGCTTGGATTCGGCGGTCGGCCGTACGTGGCAATTGTGAGCGGGTTTGACGCGGTGAAGGGGAAGATTAAGGTGATCGAAAACGGTCAGAAGGGACTGCAAAGTAATGGGTACAAGCTCAGTGATTTCAAGAGCGGGAAGGTGAGGGTGTTTAGAATTGTGGGACGCGATTATTTGGGGTGGTGAAGCATGCAGAAAGAAAGCGAGGCCACTTGATTGTTTGAAGGTGATTAGTTTGAATCGTTCCAGGAAGTTTCGGCAGGTTCGATCGAGTTGTGCAGGGAGAATAGATCGGTTTGACTCAATTCAGAGAAGTTAGCGAGAATTTTGAGCTGCTTCAAAGAGCTTTAGTCTTTTGGGAAGCGGATTGGACGCTACGAATGAAGACGGTGGTCTCGGAGACTTTCCCATTGAGCCAACTTCGCTGAGTCACTTGAATATTTGTTGACTGATGAGACCAAAATGACTTCATTTACGATCGAATTTTGTCGACTTAGCCAAGATGGATCGACTATTCTTGAGCCCAGAATTCTCTGAATCCAAAGACATGACTCAACTTTTCGAGAATTTCTGAAGCCTTTCACTCTTGGAATCCTACGACTTTGTGCTTTTGGTCTAGTTTATGTACTTCGCCTGTTGTGCGTCCCCTCCTCCCGCCTGTTGTTTGAATTGTTTGGACAAGTGTAACTATGAAACATAACTCATGTTGTTGTAAGTGAACCTGAAAATTAGTTTTGAAAAATCACTATCAAAATATTTTTATCAAATCGAAAAACTTCGTTAATTGATTGATACCTTTATCATGAGATACACTTTAAACAAGCACATTTTTTCGACCAATCATGTTCGGACAATCGCTTAAACTTGTCCGGAACTCTCGAATTGCATTGTCGCGCCCGTATAGCCAGATAAAGCTCACGCTCTTTGGCAAGGAACACTGCGGTCTGTGCGAGGAGTTCAAACACAGCTTGTCCACGGTACTTAAGACTCCGCAGGTGAGTCCGTTGGCACAGAATATAGAGCTCACCACGATCGATATCACGCAAAAGGGGAATGAGAAATGGTTTGACTGCTACAGATACGACGTTCCGGTGCTACATGTGGATCGAGAGGGCTATGGGACAGTCAAGTTCATGCATAGATTGAACGAGGAGGAGCTGTTGGAGGAGCTAGTGGAGGAGCTGTGAACATCACGGAATGGGTCAAGCAAGAATCTCAGAGTGGATTGCCCAAGGAAGATGAATTAGACGTGTACAAAGAATTACTGAAAGACCAGAATGAAGAACAAAACCAAAGAATAGGCTTGGTTGAGTCGTTTTTCCGCCGATAGACGCGACGATTGACCTAATTGAACCGGCCAACTAGAGTAACTGGCTGATTGTCCTGCTGCGCCGCCACACGACACGCTTTGCCGCACGGAACGAAACGCCCAGCCACCCTGTTGTTTCTGTGGTTACTAACTGCAGGAGCGCGCAAATTTGGGCGCAAATTCTGCAAAGTCGCGCAACTAGCGTATTTTTGTTAGCTCCGACCGCTGCTATGGTTACAAGATCTCGAATCCCGGTGATTAAAGATATAATAAAGGGCGATGAATTATAATCGCAGTGAGTAATTTGACCGTTGGGGATAAGAGCGAGGGAACAACGAGCGGAGGTAGTTGTAGGCTGAACGTGGATTGTGCACTTTCAGATGACGGACAAGTGACTGAACCGAGGCTTCAATTATGTAATGTCAAACCAGCTGGCATGTTGAATTATGGTAGCACAGCAGCTTCTCAGCCAAGGCCCTGGCCGATTGACAAAAGAACTTACAACAGTTTATTGAGCGAATGGAAACTCCTCGAAGCCTGCACGCACAGAGCTTTCTGATCGATTATTTGCTTGAGCGAACTCACTTGCTAGTCCAGTCTCGTACTCTGCTCGTCTTGTTACAAAATCATTGACTAAGTGATTCAATATAAATACCTGGCTCCCGTAATCACCGGAAGCCTACGCAAGTAGCTACCGCATCGCTGTGTGCCACGTTAAAAACTAGAAAAGAAAACCCAAAATTTTAACCGAATGATTTTTCAACAAACTGATTAGCTCAGCATTTGAAACTCGCTACGCTCCTTGTTCAACTCAAAGAAGCAGTGCTTCCCGAGATGTCCAACCAAGAACTCACGGTGTCGGAGTCCAGAGAAGAGCCGAAAGAAGCGTCATCGTCCAGAACAACAACGTGGATCTCGCCATCGTTGAAGATGGCAGCAGCCTTCATCGAGGAATCAGTTGGTCTGTCGAAGTAGTCCTGGGATCCTCCTCCGCCAGAACTGGAGCCGTTGTCGCCCTGGCCGTCGTGCAAGTGGGTGATGAGCTTGTCGGAGCCCTCGCTCAAGATCTCAAACAGGTCGAGCTCACCGCAGCCAGTAGCCCAACAAGAGCAGGTAGAGTCACCGTATTGCAAAGTTCTTGGAATCTTGGCGTTCAACAACCAGATAGCTGGCATGTCGTAGTTGGTGGTGGCATCGTCAGTGGCAGATGGCATCTCGAATTCAAACACAAAGATCTTGTTGGCACCTCCGAAACCATGGTAAGCAGGAATAGAAGAGCGGTAGTAACCACAGTCACCAATGGAGTCGTCGCTACAGTCAGTTCCGGACATGATGATGTACTCCACGTCAGAGTCGACAGTGACCTCATCCAAAGCGGTAGCCTCATCAGCACCAGCGGTACCGTCGGAGCTAGCGTAGGAAAGAGAGTTTCCGAAACAAGAGGACCAGGTACCAGAGGAAGTGGTTCCTCCGTAGTAGTTGAGGAAAGTCACGTTATCGGTGGAACCAGGGGTGTAGTAAGCGACTCTCTCCCAGGCACCAGAAGAAGAGTCAGAAGCGTCTTCAGTGGAGGTGGAAGTAGAGGAAGAGGAGGTGGAAGAAGTGGTCTTCTTGGAAGAAGTGGTGGTTTCTTCGGTCGACGAAGACGACTCTTCAGTCGACGAGGACTCTTCGGTCGACGAGGATTCTTCGGTCGACGAAGACTCAGTGGACTCGGAACTGGTCAAGGTGGTCAAGGTGCTTTGAGTGGTGCTCTCCTCGCCAGTGCCGGAAGCAGAGGTGGAGGTGGCAGACTTGGTGACGGTGTTGCCGTGCTGGTCGACAAAGACAGTGGCGGTGACCTCGACAATCTCCACGGCTGGAGCACGCTTGTGCTTGTGGTGCACGTGAGCAGTCGTGGAGCAGTCGGCCTCAATCTCGTCTCTCTTGACCTTCTTGGAAGAAGAGCCGGAAGATGGGTAGTAGACACCAAACTTGTGCAACTTGAGAGGACCTCTGAAGTGCACCGACAACTCCTCGTTGAGCGGAGTCATGGAACCAGAGATGGACACCTTCTCCTGAGTACATTGACAGGAGTCCTCGTCCATGTTGGTGACATCTTTATAAGAGCCGGTGTAGCCCACGTTCTCGTAGACAACGGCGTCGACTTGCGAGCAGTAGTAGTTGCCGTCAATTTCGGTGCAGCTGCTTGCCTTGGCGACCGAAGCAGCCAGGCTGGCGAAGACACCAAACAGAGTAGCTTTGGAGAATTGCATTGTTCCAAGCTGTGTTAAAAGGAGTGTAAAAGTTGGATACAGCTGGGTGTGGGGAAGGCAAACTTGACAAGACAACAAAGTCCTGGAAAAACAACACACGGGAATTGCGTTCTTTTTATTGCATTTTTCTGGATTCCTCGTTTCTCATTTCACAAACTCGTTCTCAAACACTGTTCAGTCAGAAGGGGTGAAAAATCGGGTGGAGTGCGGCTCGAAATCTCGCGCCTGCATGCAGCCTGGGTGTTTGTTTCTTTTGATTTCCAAATCGGGAAGGATAAACAAACGCAAGATCTCCGAAAAAAAAAAAAAAAAGACGAAATGGCGGTGCAAGGAGGTGGCTTCCCCTTCAGCAGGGCTTCGCCGCCCCCCACGTAGCCTCACACTGCAAGAGACACCGTGAACCTCGGCTGACGTTGGCTAATGCCGGCGTATGCTTGTCCTGCGGCGTGAACCACGGCTTATGCGACTCGATGAGCTCCGCCCCGCTGGACCCACACCAACGGCACTAACCTGTCGATGCTTTTACCACGAACATTCATGTCACGTGGTCAACTCGTTCGGACAAGGGCATGCGCAGCCCAAAAGAAACAACTTTTCATGCAAGACATTCACAGAGAGTAATCTCTCCGAAAAGAAACTCCCCAGTAGAGTTGGCACGGCCGCACAAAAGAAAGCCCCCGCAGAATTTACTTTTTCTCCCGGTGACTTTCAAAGCCTCGTGCCACACACTACTCCGCTCGGCCTTTCGCGAGACACCGAATCGTGCAGCACACATCTCATCGTACAGCCTGCTCTATTCGTACTAATCGTGCCGCACCCAGTTACTGTGCGTCTCCGGCCAGACATCGGATCCCGGTTTCAGGACGGTTTCCAGTGCTCACTGCGCGGGGGGCCCCTCTGGCGCGGGGGCCCCTCTAGCGCCCCCCACCCCTTTCCCCCTGCCCAGGTGGAAAAACAGCCCTTCGGCCTCATAAGTAATTTTTCTCCTGTGTTGTTTTCGTTTGCGCCGTGAGTTCGCGAACGGATTACGTCCACATCCGAGATCGAGACCTTACCTTGCAAAAGAGCCAAAAGCAACAACAATTGATGCACGGCTTCCAAAATGTTACAATCGGGGTAATATTGATGGACCGGCCTCTGCCTCTATAACGTCTATTCTCTGTGAAGTTCAACATGCTAAACTCATGCAACGCTGGAAAATATGAAAAAATATTCAGTTTTTTCACCAGTGACTTCCTAAAAAGGTAGACAATTTTTACGTTCAAAGTAAATAGGGTGCAGAAACAATAGCTTTTGATGGCGCACTACAGCAGGTCAAGAAGGGCTAGACAACCACCGCTAGGGCAGTACGCAGACACTAATGGGTGAAAAGCAGCTACATCTACGTAATGTGCGGCAACAAGTGAACCTTAACGGTCATGTAGTGTGCCTTTTTGAGATTACGTAATCGGGCTACGTCTGACGCAAGTTTAGCGAGGGGGTATCCTGGATGAAGCTAACAGGAGGTGGGAAAAGTCCGGCAAGACAGGGCCTGAGAAGCACGCTTACTTTTCGTTGGTACGAACGAATCAACAAGTAGTTGGTGCACGTAGAAGGGATGATTTAGAATTGTAGGGAGCGGTGTTGCAGGGATAGCTCCAATTGAGCTGGACGATCAAAAGTTTTCGGCCAAAACATGAGCGGCTTTGGAATCTCGAAGCTCGCCAAGATCGAAAAGCAAAGCTCCAGCAAATCCGGCTTCCGGTAACACTGAAATAGTCTCACATGACCGGCGGGAAATGAGATTTAGAGCACCATAATTCACTGGAGAAGCACTGATTCACCTCTCGCAGGCTTGTGGTGAGTCTCTGTCTTTGTTGAGGCACACGAGTCTCATTGGAGGGGCCAACCAGCCAAAGAGAAGTCAAATGATTGATTAGATCCCAGCAACCAATTAGTCAAATTTTTGAGTTGCAATGTGCCTAGACTCTTGTAGTTGTCTGAACCGGGTCTCTGGAACTGATATGCGAGTTGTGGAGTTGCTTCTCATAGCTTTGTGCTCCTACTCGTGGTCGATTTATTCGTCCAGAGAAAATAAATCTCAAACATAAAACTAGTACTTCCTGCTCCTGATCCGCCATGACCTCCAAACTGCCAGTTTCTCGCCTCCCGCGATTGGTGTCTGGTTCCCGGTGTTAGCTGTCGAAATCTGCCGTTACTGATCTCACTTTTCAACTTTTCAGAAGCACCGATTTAAGCTCGTCTTCCAATGAAACTATCGCTCTCCCCAGAGAAAACCTCACTCAATGGTCCAATGCTGACATCTCAGATGCTGTACCCCGCCAGCAACTCCGTGTCATACAAAATCTTCATTCCCAAGCCTGACCAGGCCATCTCGCACAATTCCAGAACGTACCTGGCAAACGCAGCATGCAACACCTCTCCCAGCTCCACGCACTTGTCGCGAACAGCCTGTCTGTGCTCGTTCTCTACACAGGCAAATCCGATCATGGCCAGAGGCCAAGCAACGATGCTACCAACACATCCACTAATGTCTCCAGCTTTCAGTTCCTTCAAATAGAGCATAGAGCTTGCTACCAACTCTCGAGTTTCTATGCTCGCTGCGTTCGGATCAGCATCCAGAAGCTCTCGCAGCACCAGAATCGAGGCAACCCGGTATAGTTCCGACGCGTAGCAGTGGTATCGAGCACCGGCAACCATAACCAGAGCATGCGGCTCTGCTGTGTTCTGCGGGCTCCAGTTCTCAAGCTCTTGCAACAACAGCACAGCCTCGGTAAGCTCCGCGACAGTAAGCGGCGCGCGAGCCGCACGCCGGAACATCCACGAGATTTTCTCAACTTTGCAAAACAACCTTACACCGGCTCCGAACACTGGATTGTTGGCCCAGCTCACTGTTTCGGTCTCAAAGATGTTATCATTGAGCTTTTCGCTGTAAGCGGCCAGCGTCCCACAGGGGGGAAGCAGCATCAAGTCCTCGTCTGGCACGAAAAGAATGGAGACCACGTAGTTGTACAAGAATGACTCTGTCAAAACCCGTTCTGCAGCAGTCTTTCCGGTCCAAAGACCTGTACGTCTCTTGAGTATAGCATATCCCGCGGCAATATGGGAGGCCACACGAGAGCTGGAGGTCCCCATGTGTTTATCGAACAGCAGGGAGAGTTGGATTGCCACGAGGACCCAGTTTTCCGCGACCGTTTGGGTCGGACATCGGGCCACTGCCAGCTTCCACTTGCGCAGGAAGACCTGGTAGTAGCCGACCGCTTCAGCTCGCAACGAAGGGCTGTTCCAGCTGCCATCGATAGCGCCACATGCAAGAAAGAGGTCTAGAAGCTCTTGGCGAACGGTCACACACGGAACAAAAACCGTCACCGGCCGCAGTTCGGCGTGTGCGTGTGGCGGAGTAATGGCTGGCAAGAACGATCGCATGAACCGGTCAAAATGACGCACTTGAACCTCCGAAAGCCGGACCCCAGGAATTATGTGGGTCCAAGACGCACACATCGGCCGCAGAACGGGGGGCTGGACGACGGTTCTGAGGGACCTGTTTCTGCGATCAACCAGGTCCTGGTCCGAAGGCCACTGGCATGGCGTCTTTGATCTGAGGCAGCGCTGACAGACTGGGCGCTGCTCATCGCACTTACACTTTTTGCGGCGGCAGGATAGGCATCCGGTTTTGGTCCGCAGCTGTTTCATGGGGTTTTTTTCGTGGGACTGGGTTGGAGAATGGAACACAAGGAGCAGATTGAGATTCTCAAGGAGCTTACCAGTTCAAAATTGCGTCTCTGCCATACCACCCCAAATCTTGTTGCCTCAAAATCTCTATTCAAGCCGCGATCTGCGACACAACCGATAAGCCTTATCTATTACCGGATTAGGAAATTTTTATTTTTTCTCGAAACAGGGACAGCAGGCAGCAGAGGATGAGGTGGTTTTGGGCTCGATTAGTAAGACGGGTTACCCCACAAGCTAGTGTCTCGGCGGACCGAAGGCCGCTCTCACGTGGTTTGCAGACCCGCACTGCCGATTATGCTATATTCGATATACAATCTGCACACGACTCTCATCCGGCGACGCTTTAGCTCTGGCGGGCACAGATCAACGGGGCGAGTCACACAGGTAACCAGCTGCAGCGGCCAGGCCCCCAAGATGTTCTTAGGTTTCGTTGTTTTCACTCACTCTGCTCACTTGAAGGCCGAATAACCGAAAATTTATTCCACAAAGGTGGAAACATAATCTCCGAAAGCAAGAGAATCCTCAACTGAGTCATCGATATTCAATTGCTTATGTAGTACAGCGTATTCAGAAAAAATCGTGGAAAATGGCCAATATGATTCCAGAGAAACGTAAAATAGTATTCGCACTCCGCTCGTCCGTTGTTCACGCCAACAGCTCACTGATAACTCTCCCTGCAGCAACGAGCTCTTCGTCCTCGTACCTTCTCCCCACCAACTGCAACGCGATCGGAGCTCCGGCGTACTTCTCCGGCACATACTTCTTGGCTTCGCGCTCGTCATCGGGACCCCAGTACGTGTCGCGCTGCTCTGCGACGTCGATCGTAGGGTCCTGGTACAGTCCGGTCGGAAACACGAGTCCGGGCTGGTCCAAAAGGTTCCAGATAGCACAGTAGTTCCACCACTGAGTCTGACCAACCTCGGCAGCCACTCCCAGATACGCTGGTGCAAGGATGAAGTCGACGCCTCTGCTGTCCATGAGGCGCTGGTACTCGTTTCTGAGCTCGTCTCTCCGGGCATTGAGAGCGTGGTTTTCCGCCACGGTGATCTCGCCTTTGCCGTAGCTGAACGCCCAGGACGTCAGCGGATGCAGAGGCTCGCCGGAAACAGCCAGGATTTTCTCCTGGGACTTGCAGCCGTCGCAGAAGTACAGATTCGACGCAATGTCCCATATCTCGGCGCAGCAGTGAGGCTCAAACTCCACCACCTTGACTCCTGCTTTTTCCAGCTTGTCCGTCACATACGCGAGGCCGCGCTGGATCGGGGGGTGTGGCTTGACAAGGGTGTCGCTTCTCATGACCCCAATGGTGATGGACTTGGTTGGAGTCACCTTTTTCCACGGAGCGTGCACCAGAGTAGCGTCCAGCTTCCAAGGCTCGCTCGCAATGTACGAGCTCATGAACAGCTCTATATCCTCGATGCTTTGAGCAAGAGGCCCGATGGCCGACTTGATCGACTCCTGGCCCGCGCCGGCCGAGGCGGAGTGCCGGTACGACACGCGCGATGTCGTGGGCCGGAGCCCGAAGCAGCCATTGAACGCGGCCGGGCTTCGGATCGACCCGCCGATGTCGGTTCCCAGGCCCAGCACAGAGCCTTTGAAGCCCACGAGAGCGCCCTCGCCGCCGCTGGATCCGGACGGGCTCAGGCTGCGGTTGAAGCCGTTCACGGTGGTGCCGTAGATGTAGTTAGTCGTGTCCTGGTGCATCAGCGACTGCGGAACGTTGGTCCTGACAAACGGAATCGCTCCCAAGTTCTTCAAGATCGTGATAGAAACGCAGTCGTCCTCGGGAACGTTGTCCAGCAAAGCCACGTATCCGGCCGTGGTGACCTTCCCCTTGACCGACAGGTGCTCCTTGACGCTCACCGGGACCCCGTGCAAGGGGCCTTTGATCCTGCCCGTCTGCTCGTAGTACGCATCGAGCTGCTCGGCAGCCTTGTATGCGTCCTCGGCCAGGAACTCCGTGGCGCAGTTCAGCAGCTGGTGGGCGATGGTGGCTCTCTTGAGAAAGGCGGTAAGCACCTCTGTGGCTTTCAGTCTTCCCTGGGCCATCTGGGCGACCAGCTCGGGCGACTTGGTCTCGGTGATTGCGATCTCTTGGGCCGACATGACGCTGCTCTCGTACGGGATCCTGGACACGTCCAGCCGGGATTCGTCCGGGATCTCGGACTCGGGGAGCAGAAAGTCCGCCACGACGGACGCCGCCTGTCTGGCCTTGGCAGCTTCGATTTTCGTCTGCCATAGGGCGAACTTGGAGGGGTCGGAGGTGGTGTTTTTGTAGATCATGGCAGGGCACTGGAGCACGAAATTGGCTCCCAACACTCTGTGGAGACCTCTATCTGGCTTCTCGGCACCGTGGGGTATTTATACCAGCGATGAGACGGCTCGGCGCGCACAAGGCCCCCGTCCCACCAATCAGGCGTATTTGCGAGAGCAGATCCCGATAGGAAAAATTATAGATAAGATAAGCGATAAGAGACTCGAAAAAAAATTTTGAAAAATTTCGGAGCACAGGTCCGATTTTTGTGAGCGGGCTGCCAGCGGCCAGCGGCCAGCGCCAGTGGCCAATCATGCGCAATAGCGAGCCGCCGCCGCAGCCGCCGCACAGATAGCAAAGCAACCTGAAGATCGTACCAACGGAGTGGAGCCGCTCAGCGCAGTATAAATTGCGGGCCACGGAAGCCAAACGCACCGAGCGCAGTCAGCAGTCCGGTTGCTCGGCGCTCAACATGAAGATCAACCACGACGCGGTTCCAGGAACGGTCCACCTCGTGGATCTGGACGACTCTGTGCGCAATGCGGCCAAGAAGAAGTCGCTGGTTCTGTGCCCGACGCCGAACGCCAAGGACCCCTACAACGACCCTCTGCTGTGGTCGCACAGGCGCAAGATGCTGGCTGTGTTCTGTGTCGTCGTGTACACCTTTGGAGTCGGGATCCCGTCGGCGGCCATCTACAGCATTCTCGAGTCGATTGTGGCCGAGACAGACCTCACTCTGGGCAACCTGAACCAGGGAACCGGCTGTGCGTTTCTGTTCTACGGCTGGGGGTGTGTCTTCTGGCAGGCGGTGGCTCTGCAGTACGGCAAGCGGCCCGTGTATCTGATCTCGATCCTGGCCACGTCTTTGCTCAGCGTGTGGACTCCCTACACCAGAGGCTACAGCGAGTGGATCGGAAGCAAGATTCTGACCGGGTTTTTCGGTGCTCCCATCGAGTCGTTGCTCGAGATCTCCATTTCGGACATTTTTTTCGAGCACGAGAGAGGCCGATACATGGCGTACTACAGCGTCTCGCTGATGGTTTCCAACTTCATGGCCCCGCTGGTGGCGGGCTTCATCACGGACGGCCAGAGCTGGAAGTGGGTGATGTACTGGTGCGCGATCTGGAACGCAGTCTGCCTGGTCTTTCTCTTCTTCTTCATGGAGGAGACCAACTACAGTCGTCCGCACATCGCTGCAGAAGACGAGATCGAGGAACCTGAGGCGGAGGCAGAGGCGGAGGCCGTCGACAACGACAACGAAAAGGCCCCGGCCACGGCCACGGTCGAGTCTGTCGAGTCACAAACGACCGACTTCCCCCCTCCAAAAACGTTCTGGGACAAGCTGAAGCTGCTGGACAAACCGAGACCATTCATGATGCACGTGATTGCGTGGCGCCAGTTCACCATGTTCCGGTTCCCCGCGGTCTGCTGGGCCGGGTTTCTGTACGGAACGTCGCTGGTCTGGTTCAACGTGCTGAACGGAACAGCCTCGTCGATCTACACCTCGGCTCCCTACAACTTCTCCGCCTCGATGACCGGAGTCACGTACGTCTCGCCCATCATCTTCTCGTTCACCTTCTCGTACTATGGCGGGTACTCTGGCGACCGGATCCGGATCTGGATGGCCAAACGAAGGGGAGGGGTTACCGAGCCGGAGGACAGGCTTCTTCTCCTGACTGCGTACTGGGTGGTTTGTCCGTGTGCTCTCGTGCTCTGGGGAGTGGGAGCATACCACAAGATCCACTGGTTCGGAATCGTCTTTGGTATGGGCCTTTTGGGAGGAGCCGGAGCCATGGGCTGTGCTTCTCCTGTCAATTACGTTGTCGAGAGTTATCGCGAGCTCAGCGGACAGGCAATGGTTCCGGTGATCCTGATCAGGAACACCATGAGTTTTGGCGTCAGCTATGGAATCACCCCGTGGGTGGAGAACCAGGGCCTCAACAAGACGTTTATCGCCGCCGCTTGTATCTCCATAGCTTGTCTGGGGACATTTATGCCGATGATGTACTGGGGAAAGTACTGGAGAAACAGGACAAAGCGTGCATATTGGCGGTATTTGCAGGAGGCTATCGATACGGGAATGGCCCACTGAAGGGGCAGACGAAGCGAGCGCAAAACGACCACTAATAGCCAATGAGCCTCTACTAGCTGAGTTTTTTTATTTCTAGTGACCTGAAGAGGCGTTAAATGCCTGTATTTTTGAACGCATCGGCCAGAACCGGGCTGGGCTGTTTCGGCAATCGCATCGGCGAACACTGTAGCACACCTGTCTGGCTCGACGTAGCACGGGATCTGTCGCTATTGTTTTCTTATCTCGTCGCGAATGTCCGAGGAAATTTATTCTATTCGCGATGCAGGTCGCTCAAACCCGATATCCAAAGGCTTTGACAGCAATGTACCAAGCCACTGGGACATGGAGGTGTTGGGGACTGCGACAAACACCGCTGGCCGCTCGCCAGGGTGACGCTAGAGTGGTCCAGACGCAAGTGGGAACGTTCGGCCGTCTCAAGGCAGCCCAGCGTTGCGATTCCGAGGAAAGTGGGTCCACCGAGACAACCGTAAGATGCTACCCAGCTCCAACCGATGCGCAGAGATGCGCCGGCGGGCTTCCTCAAGACGATACTTGCATTGTTCAGTAGACCGCAATTCCCACTTGTGGAGTTTGACCACGAACTCGGCCGAAGCAGGCAATTATCGAAGTGACTAGATCAGTCGAATTGATTATAGTATCTTGAAATTGATGTTTAGAGGCGGTGAGTTTTGCCGGGTGCAAGATAAACACTCCGTTACTCGCTCCGCTAAAAACGCTTTCTATTGAGTCTGTTATTCGAGTATGAAATACGTCAATCAGTGATGGTAACTCCTCTGACAGTCGGCATCCTCGTCCTATTCTGAGTGATGAACTTCTGGAGATCTAGTCGTCTTTCTTTCGGCCTTGCCTTCACTTTCGCTCTTGGCTCAATTCTACCTATAACTTTATACTCAGACCAGCGGCTGTCCGCTCTGCTCGTTGTTCTTGATGTCCTCCTTGCTTTCGTCGTTTTCCTTGTTCACTTCCTCGTCCGGCCGCCCAAACACTTGTCAATGTGCGCAGCAAACCGGCTTCCGGCAATCTTCCTATCGCAATTGAGACACTTGAAATACGTATCTTGCGCACTGGTGCCGCTGCCCATCCCCGCAACCCCGTTACTGCTTCCGCCTGTACTGCCTGAATTGCCCGAATTCAGGCCGGTTCCGCTGAAAATATCCTTCCCGTTATGAACAAACTGTATACGTCCAATATCTGGTACTGTCTTCAGGTCTGCTGGCTGTGGGGTTCCCATCGTTGAGGACGCATTTGATTGGTTTCCAGGCTTCTTGATCAGTGACAAGGGCGTATTCTCGCTGTCTGTACCATTCTCGTTGCTGCCATGGGTGCCAGACCGTAAGGGATTCGATGTGTCAATGTAAACAGGTTGGCTAACCGACCCGTATTGCTCGCGTGTGACTCGCTCGGCCAATATCGACTTGGAGATGATCTCTTGAGTGATCTCACAGATCATGTCCTCGAGAATCGCAGCCGACAATGACGAGTATGTGAGGTTTTGCGACATTTCAGGAGCTTTCCTCTATTCCTTCGTCCGCAAGGCCCTCGAATCTCTGTAACTCTCTGGCAGATCGTGACTCTAAATCCATAAATCAGGGATTTTTCTCGTTCGTGTGATTGTTTCTATGTGTGCACAATTTTATTTTCAACAATCATTTTTTTTTTTTTCATCTGTTTTTTTTGGACCATCAATTTGAGGTACCAAAAGGCAGGGAATAAGATAAGAAATCTCTCTTGATCCTCTCCTGATCTCATTCTGACCATCCTTATGGCTGACAACGACATCGACGACGTCATCGGTGACGTCCAGGATTGGACCCAGCTGCTCAAACTGTCAGCAAGTACCGTTCCCCGACGAGGAGAAAAAGACTTCGAGCCCATCCTGCAACAAGACACTGCCACAAGCTCGGACTACGACACCACAACGCTGGCATACAGCCGCAGCCTCATGTACAATGCGCTAGGGAAGAAACGAGGCTTTGTCTGTACGCCCAACGAGTGCATTTCCTCCACCATTTATCTCGACACGACTTCCAACAAGCTCAGCATGTTGAAACCCAAGGGTAAGTTTCTTGAGTCTATGGGGAAAATTGACAGGACAGGAATCTGTTGGTTTACTAGCGAAGAGGCCTTGTATCTGATAGAACGTGGCTCGTGTGTGGCTCGTATTCGGGCCTCTGACGGCTCGGAATCGCCTCCGATAAGCCTTCAGACCCTCTACACTGCCCTTCTACACAATCATCACGATCACAATAGACTACTCGTCTATTCAATCTTGAAAAGGAACGGCTACATTGTCTTGCCATTCGTTGATGCCATGGGACCTCAAGCATCCTTGCACCAGCAAGCAGACTCTAATTCCCGCCAAAAATACAATTGGAGCAGTCTTTTCATGCGCATTTTGGGGCTGTCTTGTATCACCAGCTATTCGTCTGTATTTGAGTTTCTCAGAATGTGGCTCAGATTGGACAAGAAACCCATCCTGCCATTATCTTCATCACAGACTAATCCATTCAGAATCGCTTACAATGTGTGGAAGCCAGTGAAAAACTTCAGAAAAAAAAGTCCTCCACCGCCCGATTTTCAGATAGTGATCGTGGACTCGATTTCGAAAATACCAACTATTGACCAGATTAATCACACATATTCACAATGTGGTACGAGCAAGTCCATGCGGGAGGTCTATGGAAGATCTTACGATGGCGAAAGTGCGGACTTACCTTCGGTTTTGGTTGCTGTCGTTGACAACGGACTAGTCAATTTCTTCAGTTTGACAGCTGCCGATTTCCAGAAACGGGGTGTCGTTTGGAAGGACAAATGGCTTGTACGGCCGAAAAAAGTACAGAGAACTCGGTGGTTTGAGAAACTGATGTGGTTCAAATGAAGAAGATGGTAGTATCGCTCTAATGTTTTGTAATGTAATGCATCAATTGTCATGATACGGCGCATGTAACTCGATCAAAGACAACAAAAAAAAATAAGTAGCACCGGTTGGTTTCGATCCAACGACATCAGGGTTATGAGCCCTGCGCGCTTCCACTGCGCCACGGTGCTTAGTTGATAGGGCGACAACGGGGGCACTTGATGTCATGGTGCTATCAAGCAGAATAGAAATTAGTGGAACTCAGTCAAAAAAATAGCATGACTCTGGTCTTGCAATAATGCTGGGGTGATTTTCGGGTAAGGAGCAAGACGGATTACCATGCAGCATAGGGTCAAAAAAATAAAAATGTAGCACCGGTTGGTTTCGATCCAACGACATCAGGGTTATGAGCCCTGCGCGCTTCCACTGCGCCACGGTGCTTTAGTTGAGATATTTTTGGCAGCATATGAATATACCGCGCATAATCTACGAAGTAGGTGAGGAACCTGGTGATCTCGGAAACCGAATTGCAGGATCGAGCCTGAATCAGTTCTAATGTTGTACTGCTTGACGAGGATCCTCAAAATGCCAAATCGTAGGTATTGAACTTCAAAAGCGGCCTTTGACCTTTTAATTTTTAGTCCTATCTAAACGACCAAAACTTGACAATTCTTCACTCAGAAACCAGTTATAAAATCAACGACTAGATCAGTAACGACATCTTGTCTGTCATTACTTTGCTTATTCTTGATCACGATACCAACAGCAATTGTGCAAACATACTTTTCCCCACATTTTTGACCTTCAAAAGTTTCGGATGCATGCGGTGAAAGTCCGAGACTTTCGGCTTTTTGAGCGCAATTTGGGCTCGGATGATTTTTTATTCAGCGGCAGCTGTAAACTTTGTTGAGCCATCAAAAGAGAGTTCATGGTTAGCAGAGTACGATTGAAACCTCGCAACTGTTAGCAAACTTGCAATTGACCACAAGCGCTCATGCAATGGCGAGAAGTTCCGACTTTCCTGCCGCCAAAACCGCACTCGGCGAAAAAGAGGAAGAACATCTAGAAACGCCGTCAGTCGGCCACGTTGGCCACTCCGAACCCCAAAACCACCTCAGGAAGTCACTTTCAAAGACACCAATTGGCAAGCTAGCGAGTCATGTGTTTCACCCACATCACCGGACCAACAATGGCGGAGAATCCGGGGATGAAGAAGATGCAGGCGCAAAAAACAAGGCTGTGCAAGCTATACCAAAACCGCCCAAGATGGAGTATAATCCGTATGGTGTGTTTAATTTTGGGCATTTGCAGCCAGCAGAAAACACTGGAGGAGACCATGAACCCTCGACAGTAATGAGACATGCCACAGAGTCCCCCAATCGGTACCTTCCGGCCCAATTCCAGCAAGAAATAGAGGATCTTGAACAGAAGTACCACATGATTGTCGATACAAGCGACTATGTTGGCTCCGGAGGAGCCTCCAGCATCAAGAAAGTGGCTCTTCATGGAGATGCAAAAAAGTTGTATGCGTTGAAGAAGTTCCACCTGTTCAAAACTGAGCCCCCCGAAGACTTCTATACCCGAGTCAGCAGAGAGTATGTGATTGCCAAGAACATGAAGCACCTGCATATCGTCAGGGTCCACGAGCTCATGAGACTGCCAGTAAACCTCCACCGTTCCTGGGGTATTGTCATGGACTACCATCCGTGCGATTTGCTGGCTGTGATCCGTAATCTCAAGTGGAAAGGTGCCACTTTGCAGGAAAAGCTGTGCTATTTCAAGCAGATTGCTTTTGGACTCAAATATATCCACGAGCTTGGGCTTGTCCACTTTGATCTGAAGCCAGCCAACATTCTGGTGAACTCCAAGGGTATTTTGAAAATCGCCGATTTCGGTTGTTGCGAATTTGGTCTCCAGAATCCGGGAGATTTCAGCTCAGGGGTCAAACTAACCAATAGCGTTGTTGGGACTCCGCCATATCAGCCTCCGGAAGTGACCAAAAACCGGTCCATTGCTAAGGAGCACCGTCCACTCTACGACCCTTTCAAGTTTGATTACTGGTCGCTCGGAATGGTACTTTACGTCCTGCTTTTTGGAATGGTTCCGTTCATGGAGGCCCAAACTCTTGACTCCAACTATCAAGAGTACGAGCATAATGCCAGACTCTACCGGGATATTAATCCTTCATTCATTCAGATCAACTCGCAAAAGACCCCCCATAAGGGACCCTTCTCCCAGAATTTCCCACATCCACAGCTGGTGAGGCTTTTTTGGCGACTTTGCGACCCGGATCCCAAGACACGGCTCAGTTTGGCTGATCTTTTTGCAGAGTCATACTTCCAATCATTGGAAACTTGCATCGATGAGTCGGAATACGAGTGTAATTATGTACACCATCGCGACTACACTAGTGCTGATTTCAGATACAGCTACGGCTCGGAGGATGAGAGACTGGTGCATCAGATACCGCCGACACATAAGCACTCTGGCACTGATCTCAGAAACTACTCTTCCCCAGCACTTATGGGAAACCTCATCTCTGCGCCCAATCTTGTTCACAGAAACACCTCTGCACCAGTATCTAGTTCAGCGATACATGTGCAAAAGACAGGAGAAGAGTGTAAAGACGAAGAGCGATCATCAAGCGTGGTTGGCCAAGATAGGTTCTATGAGCAAGCTCAAAGCTGCTCTCTTCCCAACCACCCGATTATTTATTTTGACGGGGCTCAACTTGAATACACGTTTGAAGATGATGACACTCCGCCGATGGTGGTTCCTTTGGGGCTGATGAGGAAGGCTGCAAAGTGCCCACTTCGAGCCCACAACCATGCTAGGTTTTTATAGAGAAAGAGTGAGGGGGGTGTCCTCCGGTATATGATTGGGAGGGGAGCAGAAAGAGAGAGCGAGCTAGAGAAAGAAAAAATATGGCATTTGGGAAGAGATTGTGAGAGTTTCGAAGGGTCGAAGAGTAGGGGAAGACACAGAGAATGAGAGTCAAAGGGGTTTGCATCATTGAGAGAAAACGGGGAGACAACAACGTGAGTAAAGTAAAGATTTCGAAGGGTAGGGATTGGAGAATTGAATTTTACCACGAGAACGTGAGCTAGGTCAAACAATTCCAAGAACAGCAAATCAAAAAGAAGCGCTGTTCATCGAGAATGACAAGCCTGTAAGAAAAGCGGATCTTCTGCTTAGAACACTTTGTTGCTCCAGCTGCCAACAATCAGCTCGCGTTGCTTGTTATACAATCACTTGACCTGCTACCATTCTGTCATTTTTCACGCGGGTTTCTACAATCATGAAAAAAATAAAATATTCAAATAGAACCTGTTATTATAAACAGCTTCATCAATAACAGTCCTACACACGTTAGGGCCGCGCGCAATTGCTGGACATTTTAGACTTACCAATTCAACAGTGACTACCTGGCGCTGTAAATGCACAGAAAGCTGAGTTTTTTCTCGATAGAATAAAGCAATCCGACACGAGAATCGGCGCTTTCAAAATGGACCTGAAAAACCTGATATCCAAGAATGACGACGAGGTGGCCTCTGCCACGCGCGACAGCTCCCCCAGTGCCAGCTTAACGCCCGTGGCAGGCGTGTCGCAGCCGCAACAGCCACAGATGACCCCGTCGCGGTCGAATTCGCAGCCACGGCTGTCCATACACAACCTGATGAACAATGATGCTCCAGAAGTTGGAGGTACTCCAAGCAAAGCTGCCGGCCCTTCCAGCTCCGGCGGGGCCGAGGGACCCTCGTCAATGACCATAAAAAAACAGAACAGCATCACAAACCTCACGCATGACGAAGACGTGGACATTGACGGCAAGAAGACTCCGAGCGTATCGAGAAGAGTGTCTTCGACCAACTCCAGCGAGCAAGGATCGCCAGTTCTAGCGACGAAATTCGCCGAGCCAAAGGCCAAAAAGAAGTCTGTGTCATCGTCTTTGCAAGACCAGATCAAGGAGCTGGAGGACCTGAAGAATCGGAGCCAGGAGGCCGCCCCCGAGGCCGATACCGCAGCAGAAAGTAGCAACAACAGCAACGGAAAACCGAAAAGATACAGCGAGAAGCCCACCTGGGCCAAAGATTACATTCCGACGGCACGCAAGCACACGAAAGCGCGGCCTGGAGCCGGTTCGGGCGTGGCATCAATCACGACGCCGACGAAGTTTTCGATTCCGTCGATCACAGGCTCAATTCCTCGCAACGACTTCAACAAGGTTGTGACCGAGTGGATCTGGGCCAACGTGGAAGGACTCAAACAGGACTATGCCGACGTTCCCAATGTGGAGCAATACATCGAACTGGAGTTGAAAGTCGGCAATATTTGGGACAAGGTGAAAGACAGAAGGCTGCAGTTGCCAATAAACACCGAGGCAGTGCTTTCGGTCGACTTCTTCCACAACGAGTGCTACTTCAAAAGTGGAATTCCACTCCAGCAGTTTCACGATATCAAGAGCTACCTGGCCAAGCTGGCACAGGACAAAGTGACAGCGAAAAACAACAAGTTTGTGGTGGAAAACTCGCACCTGATTGATCTGATTGCGAGCGAAAAGAAGCGCAATGATAGGCCGATAACGGGCCGTGTCTCTTTGGACGTGAAAACCAAGCGCAAGATGGCCAGCATTCAAAAACAGAGGATTTCGGATCTCATGATTTATCTTCCAAACACCCTGTTTGATCTCCGGCTGTCCCTGTCGTTGGAATTGCCGTACGAGCTGAATGACTCTGCCTATGAGAACTTCAAGCGTAAGGTGAGTTTGGAGCGTGAGAAGGAGAGAGTAAGCTACACGCATCTGTCTACTTTCACCAAAATTGATCTAACGAAGGTGAAGGAGAACAAGGTTGCTAAGTACGAGTTGGAGCTAGAGCTCAACACGTCGGAGCTGCTCAAGAGCATGAACTATGTCATGGATGACCCGCTCTATTACATTGATTTGATCCAGTCGTTTTTGGACAACGGGAGAATCGTCACGAGACAGTTGAGTGTGCAGTATTGATCTTGCAACGAGCAAAGCGCCACGCCAGTGAGCACAAAGGGCCAGTGAGCTCCAACTGCCGGTATCTTGGTTGTGGGCTCAGTCAAATCTCGAAGAGTGAGCTGATGATTCAAATCACTCTGACTGATTAGCTGAGCTTAGTTTGTGAATTTGGGCTCGAGCCGCTGAGAACGCCACAGCTAGCTGATCGCTCACAGTTTGACTACTCTGAGCTGGATGCGCAGTGCCAAGCAGAACAGAGCCTAGACAGAAGTCAGGGTTGCTTGTCTAGCACATCTGTGTGAGCATTTCTCAACGGAGTTTTGAAACTTCTGGACGCATGCGGACGTCAAAGAAGAGCCTTGGTTTTGTCGAGCCCAACAAAGTCACACTCTGTCTTTTTTGACTAGTTTTGCCGACTCAGGACTCAGATCAGCCGATTAGGGACTGATGAAGCCATCTATTCTCGCACGGTTCTCCAATTTCCTCGAGATTTTCGGCAACGACAACGTCACCACTGAATTATCAGCATCGAAATGGACCTTTTACAGTGAGAATCAGCAGAAGTCGCCCCCGCTTCCCCGCAAATGGCTCGCTTTGCCAGCCATTTGCTCAATTTTGTATATTTTTGTGTATTTTTTTTTTCACCGATAAATATAAATAAACACTTTTTTTTGAACAACGCTCAACTTGACAATTTCGACGTTCAATTGACTAACTACATTTGTCAGTCATCCACGAATTTTGTCCGATTTTATCTGATTGAGACTTCAGAGGCACACATGAACACATCCGAATACAAAAACTCGACGAAATGCTAGGAACGGTGTTGATTTATCTGATATTGCTGGTGCTAGTTTGCGGAGTAATGGTGAGTACAATAACATGGAAGTTCCCTCGGAAATGACACCATACTAACCCTTTCAGCTCTATTTGGCGGTCTTGACGTTCTCACACAAACCTAGACAGTCGTTTGCGAGCGAACTGAGGTACGTGACCAACGACGGAACAGGAGAATTGCACGATCTGCCTGCCAAAAACTCGGCTTCCCAAGACAATGTGGAGATTTCGGTGATCATTCCTTGCTACAACGAGACGGCGAGACTCGCTACGATGCTCGAGGATGCGATTGAATATCTGAGGAAGGAATACGAGGGAAAGTACGAGATTATGATCGTGGATGACGGATCCAGCGACGGAACAGCACAGTACGCCTTAGACCTGGCCACCAACAAGTTTGGATTGACACCCCACATAATGCGTGTGGTCAGATTTGAACAAAATAGAGGCAAAGGTGGAGCCGTGACACATGGAATCCAACACGCTAGAGGCAGGTACTCGATTTTTGCCGACGCCGATGGAGCTTCGGCATTCCAAGACGTGCAGAAACTGATGAGCTCGATAGCCAAATTGGACGGCGGCGAGCCTGAATCGAAGCCAGCTGTGGCTATTGGGTCTCGTGCCCACATGGTCAATACCGATGCGGTGGTGAAGAGGTCATTTGTCCGTAACTTCCTCATGTACGGCCTGCACACGCTGGTGTACGTTTTTGGGATAAGGACCATCAAGGACACTCAGTGCGGGTTCAAGATGTTCAATAAAGCTTCGGTGAGGCTTATTTTCCCAAAAATGCATACAGAGGGATGGATTTTCGACGTTGAAATCTTGATCTTGGCAATTCGCCAGAAGATCGCGATTGACGAGATCGCTATCAACTGGCACGAAGTGGACGGGTCCAAGATGGTGCTTGCGCGTGACTCGGTGAATATGGCCATTGACTTGGTGGTGACGAGACTGGCTTATGTCATGGGGATCTACAATGACAAATTGAAGGAGGATTGAAGAAGACCCATGCGATACGAAAAGTTTACCGCATGGATTTTGAGCACATCTCTTACATAGATTGTTTGGATAGCCTTACAAACCAGGCATTGGTGCTTGGTAGAGTCAACTTTGGTTAAAGAATCGAAATGGCCAGTGAGCCAGTCGTCTATTCATGTATACAGCAGTATCGATAATAAACAAACATCCTTGCACCAATTTTCAAGAATAGTATTTTTTTCAGATCAGTTTCTCCATGATTTCACAAGGTCTCTTTTACAATTGCATTGTCTAGATCCAAGCCTCTAGTGCCTTTGCTTGTCTCGGCCACTAATGAGCAGCCACCCCACCTACATCTTCAAAAATGGTCTGCGGCTGGTACAGCCGTACCATCATACGTATCGGACGCCTGCCAAGGGTCGGTGGTTCAGTAAGAACATTTTGCAAGTGTTCACTGAGGAGTTTAGAGAGTTCAACGAGGCTCACTACCATGACAAGATTTTGAGAGGCGAGATCACTGTGCTGCGAAAGCGCAAGGGATGCAAAGGTGTCCCCATGGAGCTCAAAGGTGCAAAGCTGCTGGAGCTAGAGCTGAACTCGGGCGACATGATCGTTCACAGCGAGCACAAGCACGAGCGGCCTGTGACAGACGCTACTGTGGAGGTGATTTTTGAGAACGAGGACTTGTTGGTGGTGAATAAACCCTCTGGTGTACCAATCCATCCTGTGCAAAACTATTTTTACAATTCGGTGGTGGAGATTTTGAAGCATGAAAAAAAACTGGACAAGTTGTACCCATGTCATCGTTTAGACAAACTGACCAGTGGAGTCTCGATTTTGGGCAAAACCGTCGAGACGGCTTCTAGATTACAGCAACAAATCCAGAATAAACAGGTTTCTAAGAAATATGTGGCAAGAGTCAGGGGTGAATTTCCCACGATTTTCACTTGTACCGATGACGTTGTCATTGTGGACTCGAAGCGGAAGTTCGAGAATGGAGTGACCAGGAAATCTGCTAAAACCCTTTTCAAAAGACTCAAGTACAACGCCGAACTCGACCAGAGTGTCGTGGAGTGCGAGCCTGTCACCGGAAGAACACACCAAATTCGCATCCACCTGCGAAATATGGGACATCCGATAGTCAACGATCCTTTATACAACTCAGATTTGGATGGAATACTTTCGTCCACCAAGGATCCGACACAGCTGGAGAACTTCCAGGGCATCGAGCGGAAATTTAACAAAAAAAGGGTTTCCTTGGAGTCAGGAGAGGAGTGTGAGACATGCAAGACCAAACTTTTCAAGCTGCCAAATCCACAAGAGTTGGTGTTGTTCTTGCATGCATACAAGTACACTAGTACGGAGGGGGAAGAGTGGTGTTATGAGAGCGAGTTTCCGACGTGGACACAGATTTGACCAGCAAAGAGTTCTGATTCGATGAGTGAAGTGGCTAGCTAGGCCAGCTTTTAGCCAGAAAATTGTATAATATGTTGTATCAATAAATGACAAAGTCACCTGTACAGTTCCAATTGAACGAATGGATAGAAATTGACCAATCTTGTCAAAATGGCAAACTTGCAAGGGAGTCGATTGAGATTGACTGAATTAGTTCGTAGTAATCCCGGATTGTGAGTAAAGAGCACCTGGTTTTATGAATCATGGAACGATTTTGGTGTTCACTTAGGGATTCATTCATTTGTTGAGGATGTGTTCAAGTTCGCTCGCACGAATTGCGTGGCTTGCTTCGTTCGTACGTCCGTACACTCGTCACGGCTTAAGTTCTGGCAACTGAAACTTCCGCCCAACCTCTGCCACCTTCTGCCAGTTCACCTTCCGATTCGCCTTCTCAGCCTCTTTGTTCAACCCACCAGCATCCAGTTGTCTTACCTTGTTCATAGCCTGGGACATCTCACGGTCGAACTCGGCCAACTGCAGCTTTGTTCTCGGATAAAGCTCACAAAAAAAGCGATACAATCCGTCTTTGTGTTTGATGAAATGCTCATCTTTGCTGAAGTGCTCGAAAAATACTCTTCTGAACAGCTTCTTGCACTTTGACCGATGCACTGCTAGATTGAATGGCCTGAAAGTGCCCTTGGTCTCCACCGACGACTTGACCTCAGACGCCTTCAATTTTGGGTCGTTGAAAACAATCGTGTTGGACAGCATGATCAAGATTCCGGGCTTCGACTTGCGTGCTTTACCCACGAAGTGCGACTTGGGCCAGAATACAAGCGAGAAATACTTGCATTTGTGCACGTTTTTAGTTCTCAGAATGCCGGCCTGCGTGGCTATTTCGAACATTTCCTGGCCAATTCCTTTCAGCTCCTTATAATTTGTGGCAGGGGGTGTGGAGTCAGTGACGTAGCCGTATCGGGACTCCGGCAACAGGGCAGGAGCGTTTGCAAGCTCTGATTCCGACACGAGATACTTTTCGGGCTTGAATTTGAACACAGGGTTTTCGAGGATCGGCTCGAGATTTTGCGGCTGAGTGTGCAGGGGGGTGAAGACAGGGATTTTGTAGGCTTGTGGTGGCGAGCTTGGCGATGGCGGGGGTATTCTGAGGAGTTTGGAGATTCTTGACAGTGCACAATGGAGGGAATTGGGGTGTGCAAAGGAGTGGCTTCGGAGTAGATCTGTGTCCTGAGAGGACACTGGGGAGCCTTGATCAATGGGAGAGAATGAGTCCAGAAGAGTTTGTGACGTCCCGACTGGTTCGGTCAACTTATTGTCATCTTCCAAAGTTGGCTTGACAACTTTAACAGTGTGTAATTTGTAAGTTTCTCGTGGCCACGGGGAGTGGGAGAAGTTTCTGGATGAAGTATTCCAATAAAGGTTCCGGCTTATGAAGCATTGCAGCAAGACACGTCGCGTCATCTTGCAAGTGACCACGAAATCAGACAAACAAAACAAAGTGCTCAACTATCTCTTATAGCGGTGTCTATATACTTTCTCCCTCTTTTTTTGTCGTCCCCCAACCAATTTGCCTTTTTGTTCTTTTCCCCTCAGAAAAAAAGACTTCATTAAAAATCTATTTAAGCCGTCTAAACCATTCCAATTTACTCTTTGAGCACCGCCAAACCGTCGCAGACCGCCTCTAGAAGACTTGGGAGAACCTCGAATCGCACGCAGCCGATTAGCGTGACCCGCACATAATGAGTGTTCCGGGAATATACCAGAAGCGAGGTGGTGCCGTGGGACAAGAACACAACAATATGAACATGGGCTTGAACACCAACACAAACAGCTCTTCGCCCTTGATGAGCGGGTCTACATCAGGAAATTTTGGCCAATTCGGCCAGTTCGGCCAGCAACATCCTGCAGTTCCATCACAACCGTATTCTGGGGCATTTGGACTCGCTCAGGCCTCCAACTCGCAGCAAATCCCGCCCTACATCAGCCTGACGCAGGCTTCGCCAGCCACTTACCAAAGCCCTCAGCTACCCTTGGCAGCCAAGAAAAGGGTCTGGGTGCGCCGCCCGGGCGGAATACCCACCACGCTGTTTGCAGGACCCACAGACATCGTGGATGACCTCAAATCGCTCATCATGCAGAAATTTCCAACATCTTTGGCGCTGCAATTCGACCCCTCAGAGCTCATAATCAAGCTCGAAGTGCCCTTCTCGCCCTCACCGTCTTCCCAGTACTTTGCAACGGGCGTTAAGGAGCAGCTGCATGCGAAAGTCAACAGCTCAGATGTGTCCCAAAGCCTTCCAACATCGTCCTCGATGCCATTTTACCCAAACTCCAAGTCGATAGCAGCCAACAAACCCACCAGATTGCGCAACTCTCTTAACACAAATATCCACGAGCAGCCGCAGACGCCATTTTTACCGCTTCCCATGAAAAATTCGCCTTCCGGAGGCCCGCCGGTATCGCCTATTCCTGTTCCTGCGTCGAAGTCGTCGCTTTTATCTTCGGTTGCTTCCGGCCAGGACCCAAGCAGCTCACTCAGTGAAAAATTACAGGATCAGCGGAAGGGCTCATTTTCTCCGCTGCAGAAGATGAACCAAAACCCACCCCAACAGGCCTCTCAAAATCAGCAAAACCAACAGACTCAGCAACATCAGCTCTTAACAACCTTTGTGATTCTGGAACCCTACGCTTTGGTGTGGAAAATCCTTGACCAGTATTTTCCAAATGGCACGATGACAATGGAAAATGCCTTTGTTGTCGACACTCCGTTCCCCGTATACGACAGAAGAGCCACATTGACCAAGCCTGGAGTTGGACCATCCACTGCTGCAAACGACAGCAGTCTGATGATGACAAGACCGACTCCAGCGGATTACGTTCGAGACCGCACGTCAACGCCGTCGATTCTGAATGGGCCGCTGTCGTCGAATTCCAACCCAAATGGGACGCCCAGAGAGCACATATTCCCAGAATCCGCTCTAGCGGCCGCTTTTGCTCAGCAAAGTCAGCAGAACACGCCAAGCACGCTGCAAAACGGTAATAAAGTGGCTATTCTGGGAGAGCAGATGCTTCCCCCACCCCGAGATAGTACTAGATTCTCGAAGAATGGCGTGCATTCCAACGGATCTTTCTCTTCTACTGTGATTCTGTTTCCAAAAGGAGCACGAGCTAGCTCCAAGTCACCCGCAACTATGGGTCAATCGAGGAGTCAGAGCACTGGACAGAACAGCACGCCGACCACGGTAACAGATACGGATGCTGTTAAGCCGAAAATGAGCGTAGACGCGGCAGTTGGCGAGCAAGAAGTGACCAAACAAGAGGGTTTGTTGGATTTAGGGGAGAAATCTTCTGCCAGCTCTCTTTTTACGACTAATTCGACCAAGTCAGTGAATTCTCACAAATTCGAGTCTGGGGGCGGCTTGAAAAGAGAGGACGTTGCATCTGCTTTGAGGCTGTGTCCCCGTCCCAAGCCTGGAATCAACAAGATTTTGGCCAATGTGAACGTTTTGGTGGTTGAGGATAACTTGGTGAACCAGAAAATCATGGCCAGACATTTGAAATCGTGTAATGTCCGTTTCAAAATTGCTTCCACCGGTAAAGAGGCGTTGGAAATGTGGAGAGAGGGCGGGTTCCACCTCTGTTTTATGGACATCCAGCTGCCTGTGATGTCTGGAATTGAGGTGACTCAAGAGATTAGGAGGTTGGAGAGGCTAAATCGTATCGGTAATTTCGCCAATCTGCCTCAGCCAACGAGCAAATACGAGGAGCAGGATTTGACCGATAGCGAGAGACTTGACTTGGCATTGTTTCGTTCTCCGATCATCATTGTGGCTCTGACGGCGTCAACGTCTGCTACAGACAAGCAGAACGCTCTCGCGGCGGGTTGCAACGATTATCTCACGAAACCAGTGCAGTTGAAGTGGCTGAGAAACAAGCTGACCGAATGGGGGTGCATGCAGGCATTGATCAATTACGATCATTTCAGAAGTCAGTGAAGCTTCGACGAGCTTTGCCAACGAAGCTGGAGAAGTGCAAATCAATAGCTGGTAGAACACAACCGGAGTCGATGTTTAGAATGCTCAGAATTCTTAGTCTCTGGATCTCTGAGTTTCTGGCGTTTCGACTCTTGTGTCTGATCACCTGACTCCCAAAAGTCTATTTCTCAGCTATCTGAACGCCTGGTTACATGCTCTCTTGAAGTCGGTGTTCGTGACTGCCCGAGCTGTTGATCTTCTGCTTTTGCGTTTTTCCAATTCTCCTCCAGCCATTGCTGGTATGTTGATCTGCGAGCACGACGAGTTTGTGTTTCCCGAGAACTCTCATCTTCAGCAGGCTTACCTGTTCGCGAACCGTGCGGTAGGCGAAGTGCGCCGACTTAATCAATAGAGATGCTAATACCCCTCGCAACCTGGAGAGCACGTGGTCTTGGAGCAACGGCTTTGGGCGTTACACTGCTTCCTCAGTTTGCACAAGCCAACCCACTGAGGTTGTGTCTAGATCCACAGAGACTGCATCGAATATGCATTGGAAGCAACATTGGGCGAGGCGAGTTGCTCTTGGATGCTAGCAACGTCGTCTCGGTTTCTCAGCGTCCAGCCAGAAGATGCTGTGCCTGCTGTGGAGACCACGTCACTACAGAATCACTGTACGGAGAGCTTGCGGGCAAAGTTGATCAGCCAACGTGCCACCTGAGTCGTGCTTGGTGAGTTTGGCTTGAATAGGCTTACTATATTGCTCAAACCCGTCGCAGAGGATTACCAGGTGGATAATTTTCAACAACTTGCTCCGCTCGTTGTACGGTGTACCTTTTAAAAACACTCTCATTACCTAGCTACTATATAAGAACCACTACAGCGATGTCTGGAGCAATTCAAGTCAAACAGTCATAGCAAGTCAACATCGATCCCTAACAGACCTGACAGTCGCCTGTTATCAAATCCAAAACCCCGGTGCTCATCGTCATTGCAGAGGAGCACTCCTTTCGGGACTGGCCAACAGACTTATAAACTCCCTATCGAAAGCCCCGGGAAGAGCTCTTTTGGCCAGAAAACCTGGGCTTTCCGGCTTGGTGCTGGAAACCGCAGAAGAGAAATTGTCTGCCTCGTACATCAGCATCGGAGAATGCGAATCGACGGCACTCAAGCCGACTCCAAACGCTCTTCTGTTGGCCTTTGGAACACAACAGTCGTTATGCTCTGAGTAAATCTGTCTTTTGAGGTAGGAAATGAGCTCCAGAACCTCTGTATTGCCACACTGGGCTGCCTCGGGTTCCGGAAGCAGATAGAAGAGATGATGCGGCGACGGAGGCGAGGCAAAATATATCAAAACCTCGCCCAAAAGATCGGTCTTGAAATCGCTGAAAATCAAAGAACACACGTATTTGAACACCTTGGTCTGCGACTGCACAAACGGAGACACCCCCCACTCGGCATAGCGTTTGTTGAGTCTCGTGTGCTTCGAGGTGTTGAACTTCCAACAACACACACAGTACTTGACAATCACCTCCAGCAAAGAGCTGGCCAAAATTGCTGGTATCTCGCGGTACTGCTCCTCAACAAAGCCGGTCTCCACCAGCTGCTCGATAAGAATCCCGTACGACATCAGAAACACACTCGGGTTGTTGTACTTTTGCAGACCAAACGAACAGGCCAGAAACTTCATGATCTCCAGAGTCTTGGAGGCCCGATCTAGGCTGTTACTGAGCAAGTTCAGCCGGATCAGCGTCAGCTCCTTCTCCAACTCCACAAAGCCGCTCTCGGCGTAGATCGGCAGCTTCGGATATACCAGGTCGATGGCCAACATCTTGTAGTCCTCCTCCTTTTCAAACTTGTGGAACAGCTCAACAGGCTCAAGCTGCTGCAGCTGAGTCAGCGAGTACGTAATCTTACCAGATCCGTTATCAACGACTTGCGCAGAGTATGAGACGCTCCCGTCCCCCATTGCGAGACCGCTGCGGATTTTCGAGCCAGCCCTGTTCTCACATAGCCCCCCGCTTCTCACAGTGACTGGCGACACTCCGCCCTGTTGCACCACATCGATCGGCGACAGATGAGAGTCGAAATCAGGGTCCCAGACCCCTCCACTGATGGCACTGCTGCGTATTTTGGGCTCATCTTCGTCAAAGTCGTCCTCTTCCGCCGGCGCAGAAAACCTGGGGTCCCGCTCTCTGTTCACTTGCTCTGAGTATTCCAACGAGCTCGGCTGACGGCTGCTGCTGTTGTTGTCGTTGCTGTCGTCTTTGCCCAACCTCGAAAGCTTACTGAGCGAGTGCCGCAGACCCTTGAGAGTGCGCGCGCGGCGCACGTGGCCGATTGTCACGTGACTGGGATCCGAGGGGTTTCTTGTCTCCTTCTTTTTGTCACGACGTTTGTGCTCGCTCGCAGCTGCGCGATACGGCTCCTCAACCTCCTCCTCATCGTCATTATGGTGCGGGAACGCTGCCTCTGTGGCTGTGTCGTTGCTGCCGCGACGGCGGTCGCTCGCAAACCCTTGATTATATCTGGTAGCGTGAGCAGCTTGGTTTGGAATGATTGGCGGTGAAATATACCGCCTATTGTTGCCCACATCGGGCCGTGAGTTCATGGTTGGAGTGAGTGCTCCTCCGCCGAACGGCGTTCCTAACTGAGGCGGTTGCAGCTGTTGCAGTTGTCGAGCAGACGGAGCTGAGGACTGCAGGGTTGCTTCCTCTGCTGCCTCTCGATCACGTGCTCCTTTCTTTATGCCCTTCTCGTACACACTAACCTTCTTGAGAATAACACGGTATTCACGGATTCCAAACAGAAATGCTCCAGCAAACGTGGCTAGCAGTATACAAAAGCAGACCCCGACAAAAATGAGAGCCGCAACGTCTTTGCGATCAAACGAGTGTCTCAAAGGTTGACCCAATCTCGTCCATAACGACTCCTTGGCTAGAACATCTGTCGAGTCCGCTGGATCTAGAACGATACCAGGCGAAAACCCTGTTTCTGCCGGATCAAGGTACCTAATATGATTGGTGAACTGAGCAAACTCGTCTTCTGCGTCCCAGTCCGCTCCTCCTGCCTCGTACAAGTCTCTTGCTTTTATGGACACCATGTGCTAGGGCAGAAATTCTATCTAACGTAGTGTAGCTGGGTGAATGTACCAGTTGATAGCAGCAATGTAGATGGACTGAAAGACAAGCTGAGTTGGTAGCTGAGATATAATCGTAGGTAGAGGTAAGGCGTTTAAATTCTGGCGGAGCAGGGCTAAGATGGATTTTCTTATTTACTTTTGAGCCGCACATCAAAGAGTCACGTGACACTCATCACGCGAAGATAAGTGCACAACCGTTTTATGTTTTTTTTTTTTTTCTGTGTTGGGGTCGGACAATTTCTGTCCAATTGCGTCGCTGGATTTGGACCCAAACAGATGCAGCAGACCGGAGTAACTCGTCCGGCAACCGAGCAAGCCCGTCGTGAGCTGGCGTTATAAATCGTCAGTGTTTACTACGATGAAACAATACAGTCATCGTGGATTATCATCTGAATGAGGTGCGACGCAGGGAGTTGAGAGGCATATTTTCAGCGTTTATGTGTATTTTGGAAACAACAAGGGGTTGTACGACTGTCAAAAAACCCAAAAGGACGCCAATCCTGATTGATTGGGCCCTGTATTTTTATGCGATTGTCATTCGCTCACGTGAGGCATTCTAACGATCAAAAAAGCCCCTCTGCTCGCTGGTTCATTCCCTCGCAAACGGCATATTCTGATACCCCGTGCCAATGAAAGCCCGATCCATATACGACTCCCATAACTTGGCGGCACTGCTTTGCTCGCAAACGTCGCTCACCTCTCCCACAGCTTCGCAAACCTCGTCAGCTTCCACTTCCGTCTCACTTCCCTTACTCTTGGCCAACTTCCTTGCCAGTTCCAGCCAATCGTTCACCAAACACCCCTTCATTCCGTATTCCTTATCGTCCGTAGAGTACTGAACTTCGTACCCAAACTCCCAGTCATCCTTCTCGGCCTTCTCCAGATCTAAGTAGTACTGCGTGTACCTTTCGGGAGAGAACAGCTGAGCCACGTAAGCGGGTCCGGGACCAATACTATCGGGCATTTTGGGCGGGATTGTGCGGTCTTTGATCGGGAAAGCTAACTCATCGTACTCGTCCAAACCTTCGGACTTCTCCAACAACTCGGCCAGTTGGTCTCTCTCAGAGAGCTCTGCTTCCACCTCCTGGAAAAAAACGTCCCACGGCTCAAACTCCTGCGGCTGGTCATCGTACAGAGAGCTCACGTTGTATTCCCACACTCGCAGCCCAGGATTGAACGTGGGTATCACAGAGGCTGTGATGTGGGCTATCGAGTACCTCTCACCGTTAGGACCGGATTTCTTGTGTCCCTTCAGCTTGGCATACAGCGTGTCTCTGACAGACTCCAAATAAGACACTTTCCCATACGGAGCGCTGTCGTAGCGTTGTGAGTAAGAAGTGCGAAACGACGACCCAAGCGACCGAGGAGAATCATCGTTATTGTCATTGTCCGGGTCCAGGAAACCCAAATGGTTGTAAAGCTCGACATCGTCGAAAAAGTCATCATCGGAGACCAGGTCGTCGGATATAAGGCTCTCGTCGACGGAGAAAGCCTCGGAAGAGTTTCCGTCGGCGAAAAATTTATTCTTCGACCGCATACGGGCACTCGTCTTTATCGTATTCCACGACTTGACCGCATCCAGAGGCACAAAATGGTCAATGTTCATATGCCCGTACAAACTGCCCACAATCACGTCGCGGTACTCATGGAGCCAAACACTCATCTTGGCGTGGCAGCTGTAGTGTAGATTCTTGGGGACAGGAGGCACGTGACCTGTGAACCACACCTTCATATTGCGCTTACGCAGTTCTTTCATCACGATTCCCAGCCATTCAAACAGCTTGTAACCCGGCTGCTTGCGGTTGTTGCAGTTGTCACACAGCGGGTTGCTTTTGAAAAGGTACAGAGTGTTGATCGACAGCACAGCCAACTTTCCTGGAACCACCTCTCTGAAGAAGTACACTCCTCTATCAAAAGTGTGCATCTGCTCTGGAGGAATAAAGTCCCGCCAGATCTTGAACATCTCTCTAGTTTGCAAGGTTGGCCCCGGAGCAAAAAGATTGTGGGGATAAACGTCATTGTTACCGAGGCTCGGAATCACTTTGACCCGGCGTTGTAAAGGCATAACGTTTTCCTCACCTTCGTCCATAAAACAGTCAGCCATTACGTCAGCAACTTTCTCGTTCATGTCTAAAATCTCCATTTCCAGTCTTGGATGGCTTCTGTCATTGTCATGACGGATATTATCCCCCGTCCACACGACGAAGTCTATTTTGTCCTTCAGATGAGTTCGCACCCATTGCAGCGTGGAATTGTACAGGTCCAGAGGAGAGTCACATCCGCTCATTGCGTCTCCGAAACGGTGCGAAATGTCGTCCTTTTCCGACCCCCTCGGGCGTTTGTGACACTTCGAGACAATGGAGCCTCCCACCACGTTCAACTCGTCAGGATGCATGTCTGTTATGTGCAAAAACCGCCCATGCAGCGTCTGCTTGGACTTGACAGAGTCTCCATCGAGCGTAGTTATGCGCACTGAGTGGTGTGGAGTGAGTCCCAAGGCCCGGAATTCGGCCTCATCGGCATCCTGAAGAGACTCCACAATGTGATGGAGTGATTGAACTGGACCATCGGTGACGGAAGTGGTGGCAGCAGGGCTCATGCGGCTCTCACCAGCCAACTTCGGCATTCGGAAATCGACTGAAAACAGCCCCACAACGGCCAATAACAGCGCAATTGCCGGATAAAACACCCGTTTTGTCGGCAGTTGGCAATTCATGTTGGGTGTTGGAGAGTTAGAAGGGGGGCGTTGCAGATGGGTAGCTGGAAAAGAAAATGATTAAGTGTGCGAGGCTGACTGCAAATTTCATGGAGAAGTTAAAAATATAAAAAAAAAAAAAAAAAAAAAAAAAAAAAAGA